>JBBBDQ010000561.1:855000-972500 GCA_037127315.1 Ascarosepion bandense
CACCTGGATGATTACTCCAATATTTAATCTTTGTACTTGTGCGTTGTGTTGCAGTGGATATCTGTTCGGAATGAGAAACCAGGGAGCCGAGTTCGAATTCCAGTTGAATTCCTTGCATTCACTTACATGCAAATACTCTTGGGAAACGTATTAATCCGCCTCTTCCCTCCAGTTATGGGTTAAATGACAGGACAGATTGGGTTCTATAGCCTTGGCTGGCAACCAGTCTACCGCAAAAATTAATGGCAACCTACTGCGGGATGATCTTCTGCCCAGTCAGTCATGACTTTTTCGAGACATAATCGCCCAAGTGTCTATCACGTATGGCACTTAACTGACTTGTAAAATAAAAATGGTGTCTCAAAAAGATGGTTATTTTGTTCACATAATCTATACTAGTGGATGCACTTTTGATTGATTTGTTTTTTACTGCTTATCAATCATTTGCAGGTTATTTACAGACAGACAATATTTTTAGATTGTTAATATTTTTTAGATAATGATTGTGATACAAGTCTTACTAATTAATCCATAGCTGTGGCAAGAAAGAGGTGGATTCACAGGTTTCTCAAGTGTATGTGTGCGTGTTAATATAATAAACCCAACTGGAAGTGAAACTTGGCTCTCCAGTTAACAGTTATCCATTATACCACCCGCACATTCAAGCTTACAGCACCTGGTATTTCCAAGTGATCTTCCATCTAGGTACTGACCAAATTGGATGTTGCTTAACTTCAGTGATCGTACAGGAATCAGTGTTTTAACGACACATTGGCACCTTCTGTAATGTTCATTGTATTTAAAAGTGATGATTAGAATTTTAATAAAAGCTAAACCTGACAGTAGATTCATAAATTTTCTTTTTTAAATTGACAACAAAGATGTGAAATACTATTTATTTATTAGATTGTTCTTTTAAATAAACAATTTTATATTTACAATATTATAAAAAATATGAATCAACTAGAATGAAATATTTATCATTTACCATTTTATAAAGAAATAAATATAAAAAAAAATTTAATTTGGAAATTAATAGAAACACCTGTGAACTTTTTGTTTTTAAATAAACATAAAAACTACAAGTCATGAATTTTCTGGGCCTTTCTTTCATTTGCTCTCATCATACAAATTCAGTAAAATAGGTTGTGAGTATCTTTTCCTTTGAAATTTTGGATGAGACCACAAACACTCAACATTTTGAATGTGTATCTCCCTATTCATTGGGTGGACAAAGTTTTCATTGTGTGTAATTACAGAATGTAATGTTTACTGGTCTTAGTTCATTTTCATAGCTATTTATAAAATGGCAAATAAGAGATATTGCTTTGTAGGTGGTTTACATATTTTGAAAATTTTTGAAATAAATTTTTGAATAAAAAGATTTATTTTAAAATGTATTTCTTTATAAAATAGTAAATAATAAATATCACATTGTACTTGATTTGTGGTGTGGGGGTGCATGTTCCTTGAACGTCAGGAGTCATCAGTGTAGCTGTAGAGAGCTGGTTAATGTTTCTTTGATTCGGCCTTGTGTCAGACATAACTGAACTCACTACAGATTACAGGATTTATGCAGAGTTATAATTATCAGATTTATCAGAAGGTTATTTGTCAGCAATAGTGTGGAATAGTGTAAAAAGAATAAAATATAGATTTTGCATTTTAAAATAGAAATTTATTAAAGGGAGGAAAAACAAGAATTCGTAGAAATTAATGTTCAATTAGAAACCTTATTAAGAAGTTATGAGTAGAATTCGTACAAAATGTTCGTAGTAGTAATTGTTGAAAGAGATAAGGAGAAAGAGAAAAGGGACAATGTTCGGTCGCTTGAAGTTGAAAGTTACATTTTAGTGTTGTCCTTCTCGCTGCTTCCATCTGACTGAAGTCCTTTTATTGTAATCTAGATATTTTCGCACTTACACGCAAAGTCTTTTTGGTCTTGCATTCATCAAAAATCATTTCAACACCTAATTGCGAAATCTGGTTTTGACTTCTTCTTTAAGCAGATGGTCAATCCCTTTTCTATTTGGGAAAAACCAGGATTTTTGTGAAAGTGAAGAAGAGAGTTGATTTTAATTAATTTCTTATCTGCTAAAAATTCACATATTTTAATAATCTTGCAAATAAACATTGCCAAGGGGGTCAAGTATATGCAATAATAGTGGTGTCATAGGAATAACCTTTTGGCACACTGGGATTTGTTTTCTGTGGGCACAAAGATTAACCACAAAGAACTTGTTCACTTTCAAGAAACTGAATATCTTCATGTCACTGTGGTTGGCAGCTCATGCTATATGCATGGTGTGTGTTTTCATTTTTTGTGCTAGACTGGAAGCTGATGGTGTTAATGCGCTTGATACATTGAGAAGAGCAATGAGAATTCTAAAATTTAAGGCATGATATACTACATTACATTAGGCCATTTATGGCTGACTGAAGGTGTGTATTTTCAGATATATAACACACACATATAAAGAAGTGAAAAAACAGATAGATTAAAAGCCTACTGTTTATACATTAACTTTTCTACAGAGTGCTCAATACAGAGTAGAGCTTAATATTGTACTTTTGTTATTATAATGGTTTATAAAAGCGTTATATCACTATACAAAAGTTTTCATGTTTCAGAACAATACTGTTCTTCTTCAGGTGATATTTTAAAAATAAATGGTGAAAATGATTTATTTTCGAAATCATTTGAATAATGTATGTTCCTAATATGTATCTTACTTAGACAAAATAAAAAAAAGTGTCATGTTTTGACATTAGCAACTATGTTCTCCATGCAACCTAAATGTTCAACTCCATAGTTCAACCTAATTCTTACTTTTGATTGAGTAATACTGACATACCCACAATCATAAGTTCCTCCAACCACCCCTCCTTAATTTTCTGGAAACCACGAATTCATCTTATGTTTTCTAAAATAAATAATTTTTGCCATTTGTTTTAAAATATTTTACGGTGTTCAGAACTGAACATACAGAAGACTCTATATGTATAAACTTTACACATGTTTGCTTGCAAGTAAAACAAAATTAATTCTTGATAATGGCTAAAAGTATAGCCAAAAGTGCTTGAAAGTACAAAACTTTTGTTGGACAATTCTTATATAATTTGATTTCCGAAAAGGAAAAATATTCTTTGGTTTAACTGTACCCCAGGAAAATCAATTTTCTGATTGATTTGTTTCCGTGGTTTCCAGAAAATTAAGGACGGGTGATTGGAGGAACTTATGATTGTGGGTATGTCAGTATTACTCAATCAAAAATAAGAATTAGGTTGAACTATGGAGTTGAACATTTAGGTTGCATGGAGAACATAGTTGCTAATGTCAAAACATGACACTTTTTTAATTTTGTCTGAGTAAGATACATATTAGGAACATACATTATTCAAATGATTTCGAAAATAAATCATTTTCACCATTTATTTTTAAAATATCACCTGAAGAAGAACAATATTGTTTTGAAACATGAAAATGGCTTATCAAAATTGTGCAGGTTATTTTTTAAACTAGAAAATATTTTTAGATTGTAAAAGTTTTCTTTTTGAGATAATGATTTTTTGCTGATACAAGTCCAATTGGGTGAATTTGAAGCTATAGGGAGATGGTTAATGTTTATTAATTCGGCCTTGTGTCATACATAACCAAACTCCCTACAGCTTACAGATTTTATTTGTAATCTTCATCAGAAGGTTATCATCAGATTGGTTGAAAAGATAAGTAGAATTTTGTTTACTGAACATTAACATAAATGTGTAAGAAGAATGTTTGATGAGAAACAATGAGTTAAAGGTATCAAGGGTTGTAGAAATGTTCGTAGTAGTAATTTGTTGAAAAGAGTTTATGCGTATGTATGTATGAGTGTTTGTTTGGTAGGAATGTCTTTGAATGGAGAATAAGATGTAAAAGGAATCAGCACATGTGAAAGAAGGAGAAAGATGACGAATGTGTGGAGTGATCTTATGTCCGGGTCGAGTTGAAAGTTTCTCCCGTTACATTTTAGTGTGTCGTCTTGCTGCTCCCATCTGACTGTCTGACTGATGCCGACCGAAGCATTTTATAGTCATTTAAATTTTTTGCACTGGATTATTGCTAAGTCTTTTCAAGTTTTACAAATCACTTCCATTGGTCAGAAAATTAATTTAACATCTACTTGCGAAATCCGGTTTCCAGCTTTTTTTTTAAGTTCGTGGTCAATCCTTTTTCATTTGGCAAAACCAGAATTTCACACGTCATTGTGAATTTTTGAAAAAGTGAAGAAGGTTGCTTTTAATTCTTTATTTCCTATTCACCACAGACTCATACCTTTTTCAAGGGTATTTGTGCTGAAGTAAAATAATTGATTAATGAACCTGACTGGAATTGGAACTCAGCTCTTCAATTTCCAATTACGAACCATTATCGATTATACTAACTGACACACACATTCAAGCTTACAGCAACTGGTATTACGAAGTGTTCACTCATCTAGGTACTGACCAGTCTTGGCATGGTTTAACTTCAGTGATCGTATGAGGACCAATATTTTAATGTGGCAAAGCCCTCAGGAAAATGAAAAAGTTTCATTCAAAAAGAAAAAGACCCAAGAAAATTCATTGATCAAATATTTTTAAGGAATATACTTTTTTTTAGTTTCTACAAAAAACACAACAAAAAACAATTGTTTTACACAAAAACACTAAGTCACTATCAGTAACAAAAAATTATTTTCTTTCAAAATGCTTTTATTGTTGATTTTACAAACATTGTATTTAAAAAAAAAAAAAGCAATTGAATTAAGTATGAATTTCTCAAAATTGAATATTTTATTTTTTTGACAACTAGTTATGTCACCTTTTAACAAAATTTTTCTAATGACACTTTGGTTCTTCTGCATTTTTCAAGTGTGTGTAACACGAAATGCTACTGAATGCAACCGGTGAGTACACTGGTTAAAATAAAATATAATCACTTTTTTTTTTTTTACTGTTTTAGTAAAAAAACCCACCCCACCAAAAAAACTGCAAAAAAGATGGGATTGGTGCAACAATTTAAAATTTTAAAAATGTGAACTGGAATTTAAAAAAAAGAAATCTTAGAATATCTAAGTGTTACTGCTTTTTTAACTGACTTTAGTGGTGCATCCAACTAACTAAATGAGAGGATTTGATTTTCTCTTCTCTGAGCAGCAACGATGGTAAGTTTGACACAAGGTCACAATTAATACGGAGACTGTAAGTGTACGTGCACATGCAAGTAGTACAAGAAATTATGCAATTCCCTCCACATTTTCCCTTTTTGGAGATGTTTCAGGCATCAGAGACTGACGTTTAAGTGCAGTCGGGACGACTCTTGGAAAAAAGATGACAATAAGTCGCAACTATTAAGAAGCAGGCACGATCACAAACATAGTCAGTCAGTCAGTCAATATTAGTTTATACTTCTGATCAGCCAGATGAGCTTATTAACCATTGTGCTACAGTAGTCGTTCAAGTGGTTATCTCGTAAGATATTTTAAAAATAGATATTTGTGGAATTCTTTAACTTTTTGTTTGTTTTCTTTGACTTACCTCGCCAGCAAATCCTCAAAGACGCCATTACAGAGAAAAAAAAATGACCTTCGCTGCTAAAGGGAGATAACTGAATTAATCCACTTCCGGTTTTCAATGTAAACCGCTTCCTGTCGGTAAGTCTGGCTCTAGCGATGTGGAAATATACTCAAGGAGTTCCTGCACAATTAAAGGTACGTTGAAATTCAATAATTTTAAGCACAGTCCTGTTGGCTTTTCCGAAAATATTATTTGTATTTAATCCTTGGACATTCACCACGTTTTGTTTCGTCTTTAAAATATAAATGTTTTTATTATCACGTATTTAAACTTCGACCTTCATCGCAATATCATCGACCCGGGATCACCTCTCTCGACTATTTTTAAATTAAATACTATATATATATATTTTTTGCAATTATAAATGTTATATATTTGGCTGTTTATAATTTTTGGCACATCAAATTAGTTTTATTAACTAATATATTTATGAAATAGTGCTATAGTTGCATAAATTTTTCTTTTTACTTACTAGTAATAAGTTACTAACTAGTTAGTAGAAAAGTAGAAGTTGCAATTTTTAACGCTTTATG
Organism: Ascarosepion bandense; assembly: GCA_037127315.1. Taxonomy (NCBI): domain Eukaryota; kingdom Metazoa; phylum Mollusca; class Cephalopoda; order Sepiida; family Sepiidae; genus Ascarosepion; species Ascarosepion bandense. The sequence goes on from JBBBDQ010000561.1 coordinate 861,132, forward strand.
CGATAATTGACTTTATAAAATTTTAATAAGAAAAATATTTTAAAATAATTAATAAGACGAATTAGTTAATGAAAAATGTACACTTAAAAAATACCCAATGCAAGTATTTAACTCGCACGTTTTTTAAGAGAAATTATTTTTTTACGTATTTAAAAATTGAATATTTTTCTTAGTCTAATGAAGAATTTTGAATTATTAAAATAATCTTTCTTAATTTTAATTTGATAAAATATCATCATTGTATTTAAAGATGTCTTAATTGTTTTTCTTTGAACTTGAATTTTAATTTCATTTTTCTCAAATCTATGTGATATTTTTCTTCAAAGCTATGTGGGTTTTACTTTTAATTTTACTTTTTTTTAGTTTTAAGAAAAGCATTAATTGATTTTTACTTAGTGAAACCAAGCAATTAACGTAATTTTTTCTTTTATTAAATTTTTTATTATAAGATTCCTTTTTGAGATTTTTTGTTTAAATTTTCATTTTTACATACAACTGTTTTCTGAATATTTATTTTTTGAGTAGTGTATCTTACAACAACATTAACGATTCAAAATAAACTACCGAAAAATAATATATATATATATATAAAAAAAACTCTAAATAATTTATCCTTTTTTAAAATATTTGGATTAATGATTAGTATTCTCGATATTTCATTTTTAGCTTAGGTTATTTACAAGTATCTTATCAGCTTGAAAGGTGACATTTATGATTTAACAAGTCGGTAGTCCTAAAAAAAAAATGCACCTGTTTTTTCCACTTTTACTCGACCAGTACTCTACTTTTATTTTTAATAAAAAAAAAAACTTATTGTTTTCAGGAGTTGATGTTTCAAGTTAATAATAAGGATTTATGTATTTTTATGCATGTTTTACTTGTCCCCAGCCTCGATAAACAGTTGAGTAAACACAAAAAAAAAAATCAAAACAGCTTTAAGCCGGATGGACCATTTTTGACGGGTGGATTACTTAAGTTTCTCTAAATCAGTATCCTTATTAATTTTAGCATATAAATTAAAAAAAAATTATTTTTACTATCACTTACTAACAAACTAACCTTCTTTTTCCACCAGAGACACAAATTAGCATTGATTGAAAAAATAAATAAATACATTTATTTTTTACTCTCACTCACTTTCTAAACGAATTGAAATCCTAGTATAAGGTTTTGATTTCTGCTTGGTTGGTGAAATTAAAGCAGCAATTTTTCTCCGGGCGGCTAATCAGAGTCCTAATATGTTATATAGTTTTCAAGTTTTCTTTTTATTTGTGTAAAAAAAAAAAAAAAAATACTATTTGCACGGCATAAATACCCGTATTGTTTTTTCATATGGATTTTTTAACTCATGTCATCTTAAATTAAGATTCTTAATTCAGTTGTCTCTCTAAGTCTTTGACAACAAAATTCTGTCATAATTCATTTTAATAAGTGCTGTTTTGATTTTTGATGGATTTTTCAGTCTTTGTCATAAATTGATTTATTATTTTTTCAAAATTTGGTTATAGTTTTTCTTTTTAGTCAAACGAAAAAATTAAATTGTATCAATGTATTTGTAATTTACAAACGAAGTTTTTTTTTTTTTGTGTGTGTGTGTGTGAGAGAGAGAGAGAGAAAAACACTCCCCCCCCAAAAAACAAAAACAATTCCTTACTACTTTTTTCTTTTACACTTAAAATTTTAACACAACTGCTTACTACCAAAAAAAAGCAGAGAAACAGATGTTAAGGCCCAAGGATGAAACTTAACAAATAATAATTGATTTGCCAAACTTACTGGTATTTTCTTTGAATTTATTCTTTTGAATATTTTAAATTTTTTAACTAGAGTGTGAATGTGATTTGTGCATTTTGTTTTTCTTGTTTGTATATGTTCTATGCAACTCTGGATGCTCATCTGAACCTAGCACAAAATGCCAAATGGGAAGATTGTGTAGCATGTGTCTCACCCCACATTATGCCAAAATATATACTTACTGCTCAGTGTGAGTGGAAAGAAGCCAGATGCATTGACAGGTTGGCCTGGAAAATCTCCCCCCCCGGTCACTAAGTGCAGATCTGCACCACATAGTATATCAGTGGCTACCCCTATGAGTAGACAAGTGAGGAGAAAAGAACTGTGTTTCGCAGATATATAATCCCCCCCCCTCTCCCAGGGGTGCTGTTTCTCAGTCCAAGAGAGGTTGGGGTATCATACACAAGAGTAGTTTACATTTGCAGAATGCCCTTATGTCTCTCACATCCATTGGCCAACAATAATTGATATCTAGAGTTGAATAAAATGTAATGTATGAGTGACTAAGTCCTATGGTTTCATTAGCCTGCTCTATGATAATATTACATTTGTCTTCTAACTTAAGAGGGACTGTCTACAATACATTGAAAACCAGCTTTTACTACAGCTTACTGCTGGTAGTTGGAAAGCCTACCTACCTACCTACCTCATTCAGTGATCCACTAAGCAGGCTTTATACACTGATGAACTAAATCAAGGCTGATACAAAGGTCTTGCATGTCCTTCTCTATAATATGGATCCTATACAATATAGGTGAACAATTCAATTAGAGGAATTGAAAATAGTACACGCTGACCCTGAATATTGCTCTCATTCTATCAATCTGTCATTCCATGTTCTGTATTACACTGCCTGTACTTCACCTGCATCAGGAAGCACCTGATTAAGGCCAGTGAGCACAATGGCTGAAACATGATAGCAACAACAAAGATGAGGATAATAGTATGTGGGTAAATAGCAATTCCTCATGCTAGAAATTAAGTTAAATCAATAGAAGTGAAATTGATGCTTTAAAATAGGATGACATGAACATGTTAAGTAATAGTTTGTTCCAAAATAATCTTAAATTTTAAAATAACAAAGCCTGCAGTCATTTCTGCTCTGGCCTAATGATAACCACTTGATATGATAAACAAATTAAGTTTACCAGTTAATTTTCCTAAATTAAAATTCACTGTTATTATTTTCTCAACATTACAGTTCTGATGGCTGTCAGAATCCCATAAATAGAAGAAAAAGAATTGGCCAACCATTCTGTTGTGGCATGTCCTGTCACAACTCTCAACAATTTCCTATTCTTTGTCTCCTTTTGTCAAGCCCACAATGAGAAGCTTTGATGGTACAGAGATCTGTGAATTCATAGGTATATATTTGCTATACGAACTAAGTAAAATAATTGATAGAAATGATACCGGATTCTACAGTCATAAAGATTTTCAAAAATATGAGATTTGACAGACATAAAAATTAACCTAAACAAAGTAGATTTTCTAGATGTCACCTTTAACCTAAGTACATATAAACCATACAGAAAACCCAATGATAAACCACTGTGTGTGTATGTGTGTGTATGTGTGTGTGTGGAATGTTAGCTGCTTTCAGATTATACTTAAGCTTATCCTTGTACCTCAACAATGGGCAGCCAACACGTCTTTTATCGTGCTGAAGCTGACCATACAAAAGTATTTTAGGCATTCTTTCATCACTCATTCTGACGACATGTCCGACCCAACGCAACTGATACTGTATAAGAAAAGTTTCAATACCACTGACACTACACTCTGCAAACAGATCAGCATTGGACAACCTGTCCTTCAGGATAAATCCACATATTGTGCGAATGCAGTGTTTGTGAAACACATCCAGCTGCATGACACGTGAGCGGTAAGGGGTTCAAGCCTCAGAACAACAGCCCTGTAAACTCTGATTTTTGTTTCTAACTTTATACCTCTGTCATTCCACAAGCGATGCTGAAGTTTACCAAAAGCTGATGTTGCCTTCGCTATACGATTTACAATTTCATCGTCAAGGTATCTGTTTGAGTTTACAATGCTACCTAAATATGTGAAACACTTAACATATTTCAAACTCTTCCCACCTACTGTTATGCAATCATCAGGAAAAGAATGAACTGGAGGATTTTGTTTCACACCATATACTTGCTTTTGATGAGGAGGGGGCTGTTGAACTACTTCAGTTTTCTTAATACTTATGGTGAGTCCAAATGCTTTACTGGCTTCAGAAAACCTATTTACAAGTTCTTGCGCTTCAGCATACAATGTAGCGACCAATGCATCATCATCAGCAAATAAATATATATATACATACACACACATCTCCCAACCACCTACTATCATTAATCAAGCAGAGGCCACAATCAGTTAACTGTAGTTTTTCCAATAATTCTTCCAGTGAAACCATATGCAACAAAGCTAAGAAAGCCTTAACAGATAGTGGATTCCAGGCAACACTCAAATACACAGCACAAAGAGCCAACAGGAAGAGAAACATCACATGATTCATGCCAACATACAACAAAACATAAAAACAAATGTTGGAAAAATATTCATTAAACTCCTGCACAAATACTTCTCCACATCAAGCACTCCCCATGAGATATTCAACCAAATCAGTAAAAATCAGCTACAATTATACTGAGAACATGACACAATAAAGAAGCACAACAATCAACAAATCACCTGAACAAATTAAACCCACAGGTAACTGCATAATAAAGAACAAATGTCCCTTAAATGCCAGTTGCTTGCAGAACAATGTAATAAACCAAGCCCCTGTAAAATCAGCAGATAACAAAGAAAAAATATATATTGGAGTAATTGAAAAACTCTGGAAACAAAGAAACTACACACAAGACTTCTTTTACAAATAGTAAATATGCAAACAGCACAATGCTTTTTAAACATATCTGGGAGATTAAAAACTAAAAAAAATACTTGTCACACCAAAAATATCATGGAAAATAAAGAAAAGAACATCAGCCTATAACAATTTGCTAAAATCTGTAAACTCTTCTTGGAGGAAAAAATTACCTTTCTAGACCAAAACAAACTGCTAAATAAATGATTGTAACAAATCTCAAAATGTGGACATGAAAATAAATTTTGACTATGCTTCTTCAAAATCGGAAAAATAATGAAAATAAATGACTTTAAATAAATAAAATAAAACTGATAAACAAAAACAAATAAATTAGTCCAAACAAACAAACAAATAAATAAACTAAGTGATAAATCATTCCCACCAAAATATCCATTAGAATAATACAATAGACTGCTCAGTCAGTCAGTTAGTTAAGTGCCATACGTGAAACACGCTTAGGCGATCATGTCTCAAAAGAGACATGACTGACTGGGCAGAAGATTATCCCGCAGTAGGTTGCCATTGCTTTCTGTGGTAGACTGGTTGCCGACCAAGGCTATAGAACCCAATTTGTCCTGCTATTTAACCCATAACTGGAAGTAAGAGACGGATTAATACCTTTCCCAAGGGTATCTGCATTGCTCACAATGCATTATTGTCCTTTATATATAATAAAAATTGAGCAAAAACACAATGCACATGGCCAGACAATTGCAGCATGAAATAGATTATCACCTCTAGGTTTTGACTTCAATGTTTACTTTTTTATATATCTAAAACATCATAATGGTGTCCTCATGAAACTTTGAAATTGGCATGAATCTGCTCAGTTAAAGAGACAAACTCTTTATACCTATCAACACTCTATATACACCCCAATATCAAGCACTTTAAGATAAAAGACCTGCTTGCCAAAATACATTTTATCAGTAATAACCACTGAAAAATAACAACCTTGGCGCTAAATACTATCTCGATTAAACACACACACACACACACACACACACACACATATATAAAATTTATAACATAAATATGTTATAATATCACTACAAAAATAGCCATTTTGTTTCGACACTGTGTTTTATCAAGTGATTATGTTGATTTCAAGTTGAAGAGTTTGAAAAGGTTCAAAACTAGCCAAACTCCCTTAATCAGGGAGACTTTGTTACTTATTCAGTAGTGACCAGTCAAAATATAGGCAATTTCTAATTTGAAGGACATAAGAACAGACTCTAAAATCAATTTATTGGGGCATTAATGTTTGATTGAAAAAGAGATCAGCATAATTGATCGACTATTAGCTTCATTTTACAATAAAGATTTAAAATTATTAAAATAATATATATATATATATATATATATATATATATATATATATATATATATATCATTTTAAATTCATGTTAGAAACGCTGTAAAAAGAATTCTTTCCAAAAAAATCTGGAAATGAGTTATTTCTACAACCTAGATTTCAACCATTCAGTATATTCAAGTGATTTACAATAACTAATTTTTACCATTTTTCAAATGCTTAAACAGGGATTTTTTTACAAATGCACAATTGAAATTTTCAAACTAAAAAAAATTTTCAAAATTAGGGAAGTTATTTAAGGATCTTAAAACACTTCCATTCATGTTTGCATGATCCTAGTAAGTATTTATGGGATGGTTACATCCGGATGTAATTTCTGATTTTTCATTTAGTAATCTTTTTCTTTCTGGGAACAACATAATAGCTAATTTTTTCTCCTGGCACAATCTGTGTACATTGCCACTGTTGTATGGTTTGGCTATTTTCACTATACTCCAAGTTATGTCAGGGTCTTTTCCGTATTTCAATTTTAACTTGCCAGTTTGGTACAATATTTGAGGTTTTCCAGTTTAAATGTAGATTTATGATTATTCTATATGATTTTAAAACTGTCTTTAGTAGATCCTAAATATTTTTTACTTTGACAATCTATATCATGTACCCCTGCTTTGTAAATAACCCTCTTCTGTATTACAAAGTCTGTTAAGTGGGCATTTGTTTTTTTTCCCTACACTTACATTCCTTGTTAATGTTATTTTGTATATTATTTAGGTTTCTGGCATTTTTGTCTTTTTATATAATTTTCTAAATTACTAGAACAGGTATAACTTAATTTGATTGAATTCCTATTGTAAATTTTGTTTAATTCTGAGTTTTTTTGGGGAAGTGTTTATTGATTAATTTAAAAAAATATTTGTCCTATCTTGAATTTTACTTCTATGTTAAATGGTAGGTTGCACTAAATAATGCTTTGATTTTTATAATTGTTTTTTGTTTGACTGAGGTTTGTATTCTAAAATGTTCTTATGGTCAGATTTCTTTAAGGCATTTTCATCTTTTTTCTTTTCATCAAAGATTGCTATGTTTGAATTTTTGATAGCCTGTGCTCTATTTCTTTATGGATGTGCTTAATTATGCTGGTTGGATGGTTAGATCTTGTGTTTATGTACTTTAAAGTTGTATTTGTTTTCATATATGGAGAGATACTGTCAGTTTGTAAATTAAATTCTACATCTAAATATTAGACTATGAGCAGTATAGCTCGGCGTTGCTCGGGTGTAATGAAAGCTTTAAAACTAATCCATGGTCAGAGTTCAGACTCTTTGGACGTTGGCACAAAAGACTAAAAAGTAATAGTTTTTTCCAGTTAAAGCGAAACCGTAGACTGAAAGAAAAATGAATGGCTGTAAGTCAAATTTTGATTTCCTGCTATCGATATCAAATAAGTTTTTTTTTTTTGTGGTAAACTGAATTTTGAAGGCTAAATAAGTCCTCTGAGTAAATGGTATCAAGGCTGAGACTAAGAACTACAATTATACCTACTTAGAGCCAAACCCGAAGCAAAAACTAAAATAAAAGGGCTGAAAAAAGTAGACATACAGGCAGATAAACACACGCACACACACGCACACGCACACACACACATCTTGCCTTTTATATATATATATATATATATATATATTATCAATTTTCTGCACTATTGTAAGAACTGCAACCTTGAAACTTCTGAATATCGTTTCTTATGTCTTTGTCTATGAGTGTATCGAATTTGATTATAACCCGATTTTTTTCGATATCTATCGGGGGTACCTCGACACTAAACCTAGCTAAGAACACTTGCAGACGCTTATAGTACAACTGTGTAAATTTTCAAGAAAATCGGTTCAGCTGTTTCAGAGTCTATAGGTAACGGATACAGACACACAGACAAAGTTCCATTTATAAATAAGTTTAGATTATATTAGATTTAGATCTTTCTATTTGTTTCAACTACTATTTCAAAATCTAGATATTTAAAGAGTTTGTAAAGCATCTTTCTTATTCTGTCATTCTCTCTTTTGTTGTCCAGTGCTATCATTAATCTGTCATCTCTACAATCCGTGGTTGTCTATATGGATTATTTCATTAATTTTACCTAGAATGTGTATTCTCATCAATTCTGAAATTTCAGCTCTGTCAAACAAGCCTTGTGGTACATCAAATGTGTCTTTTTTTTTTTTTTTTTTTTTTATCCATGCTTCACCATTGTGGAATGGTATGGATTTTCGGCAATGTAGAATTATATTTATATGGTTGGATGGTATATCTAATGTACTGTTTAGTAAAATTTAATGCTTTCATTAAGCCTTTTTCAGATATTGATGGGTAAAAGTATTTTATGTCATTAAATTAGCTATTATGCTGTTCCAAGAAAAGAAAAAAAATTACTAAATGAAAGCTCAGAAATTATTTCCAGATGCAATCATGCTATAAATACTTACTAGGATCATGGAAACATGGATGAAAGTGTTCTAAAATCCTTAAATAATTTCTCCCTAATGTGAAAATTTTGGTTGTTTAAAAATTCCAGTTGTGCATAAAATCAGTTTTTTTAAATTGCCTGAAGATACCAAAAGGTTGAAACTTAGGTTGCAGAAATAACTCATTTCCAAATGAAAATACACACACACACACACACACACACACGCACACACACATGCACCCTGTCTGAAGTTATTATGCAAATCAGATAAATTTCAATAACTCAAAAAGTTCTGCACTAATATTTATCAAATTTAAACTTGTCCATTTCCACCCTTAGTAAAATAACTAAAGTTTCTGCCATTTTCTGTGGATAGTTTTTGAGATATTAAGAATTTACAAAAATGGATTGACTGAAGTTAGTATGCAGATTAAACTAATATTAGTTTAAAACCTGAATTGTAATACAAATATTATATTGCGGGAATGATATAAACAACAAGGTAAATTCCAAGTGGAAAGATTTACACAAACAAATAACAGAGTTTATTGTACGGAAAAGTAGAATTAACAGTGTTGTGGATTCCAGGTGAGAAACCACACAAAATAATAAATAACAAAAACGGATATGGAGATAAAAAATGTAAGTTATATTGAACAAGATATACAAACTGGAACACAGGTTAGTCAATTCAGCAATACTTTTAGTAGAAATAATTATATACAGTCTTGAAGTGAAATAGTATGTCTGGGTGATGAGTCCATATCCAAACAACTCCAACTAACTCTGCACCAACTTACTGACCAACTAAGCAGCTGCTTTACAATTCTACAACTGCTTTGCAACTACAATATTTAGTTGGCCCCCCCCACTAAGGGCAACATGTGACACAAGGTCAGTTATAAGTGGGTTTTCCGGGCCATATAGCCCGGCCAAAAAATACTTGTCTATCGTTCCCCAGTCATGATTCTACCCTTTGGCGGAACCACGACTGAGTTAGTGCTCTCTGCTCGAAAGCAGAGAGCTGATAGTGACAAAGTAGCAGTTTTACAACTACTGCTGTTCTCTGTATAGGCAGGATTATATGTACACATCTTATGTGTAAAGAGGGGTAATTCCCAACAAACAGAATTTAATAAAATGGGAAGCCAAAATGGAATGGGAGCGGAAGTCGAATCGTCTCGTACTTACTGTCAGGGACGATAGGAAGTTCTATTATAACACCTTCCCCTAAGCTAAATTTTTCCCTAGAATTTTGCTTTTAATATTTTTTTCTCTTTGGGTTTGGATGTAGGCAGTTAATCCTTTTCCTCTTCATATGACTTTTTCTCCTTACATTTCGAGTTGGTATACCTTCAGATTTTGGAGAATCAGCAATTTTAGGAGTCGATGTTACCTCCATTGATACTTCTATTAATGGGGAAGGTGAATCTGGAAAGTGTCGTATCACACTTCCATCAGTATTTCTTTGTCATTTTCAACGGTTTCTATGTATTAGAGTCTCGTCTGATTTATATATCTTTTACAGAAAATTTTTTTCCTTTTATTATGTAGACCATTCTTCCGATTCTTTTTGTAACTGTAAAGGTATTAATCCGTCTCTTCCCTCCAGTTATGGGTTAAATAACAGGACAGATTGGGTTCTATAGCCTTGGTCGGCAGCCTACTGCGGGATAATCTTCTGCCCAGTCAGTCATGTCTCTTTCGAGACATGATCGCCCAAGCGTGTATCGCGCATGGCACTTAACTGACTGACCATCCTCCCCAAAACATTTTTCTGCCCGATAGTTCCTAAAGAAGACTTTATCGCCATCTTTATACGTTTTCAACTTTGCATTTATTTTCATATAAATTTTCTTTTTCTTACTTAGTAACATACTGTTGAACACTGAACATATTTTTCTTGCAAACATAATTTCTGCAGGTGACAATTTACCATTTGTATTCTGATTTGATGTTATCCTATATACTGCTAGAAACTTTTGTATGCTTTTTTTTTTCAGTGTCGATTCCATTATTCTTTCTTAATGCTCTTAAATGTGTCGACAAATCTTTCTGCTACTCCATTTGACCTACGTTTATATGTTGGTGTTGTTATGTGTTCGATTGCCAATGAATCACAGTAATCTTTGAATTCTCTCTTGGTGAACATGGTACCATTGTTGCTTACAATTGTATTTTGTACTCCAAAACGACTAAATACTTCATCAAACGCTTTTATAGTGTTTGAAGCTGTCGGGTGTTTGTACCTATAAATCTCAGGCCATTTAGAAAAACTATCTGCAATTACTAGATAATAGTATCCACTTAATGATCCTGCATAGTCAATATGAATACTTGTCCAAGGAATGTCTGTTTTTGGCCAGGGATGGGTTTTCATTGGTGGTGCTTTTGCTGCTAGTTGACAATCTTCGCATTGCTTTGGTATTTTCTATATCCTGGTCCGTTCTAGGCCAATAAGTGTAACTTCTCATTAATGACTTCATTCTTGAAATTCCAGGATAGCCCATGTGAAATTCTTTCAAGATTCTTTTTTGTAGGACATGTGATATTACGACTCTATCCGCATACATCAGTGTTTCATCGCATATCGAAAATGGAGACACCTTTAATCCTTTTTTCTTCTTTTTGTTCCACGTTACTTGTTTCTTCATATTGGTAATATATCAGGTTGGTGCAAAACTTTTTGTCGATTTTAAAATTTCATTTTGAAAATGAAAAACTGTTTTTGAAAATCTTTATTCATAATAATAACAACCTTTGCTCTCTATAACTTGATTCCATCTGTCAATGAGCTTATGAATGCCTCGCTTGTAAAATTCTTTAGGTTTTGATGTGAAATATGAATCTAACTCATGTTCAATCTCCTCTTGTAATGTTAACCTAAGGACATCTAAATGATTTTGTAATCCTCGAAATAATCCAAGGGAGCTAGGTCAGAAGAATTTGCAGGATGGGGCAAGATGGCACTTCTCATCACTTGTGACAAGCCTACCCAAAAATGGTGTCTGAAGGTGTCGTGAAAACAAAGATTCGCAACAAGAAAAACGTTGTGGCAAGTTTTCTGGAGACAGTTTGTTGGAACCCATTTTCCGAATACTCAAATCTTCCCCATTCTTTTCAGTTGGCATAACGCAGTTGTATGGGAGACATTAAATTGATGTGCAAGTTCTCTTGAGGTTACCATAGGGCTTTGAGTAATGGTGGTATTCAACACCTGAATCAATTTTTTGTGGGGGCGACCATCTCTAGCCTCATCTTTCAAGAAGAAATTTCCTTTCTGAAAATGGGAAACTCACCACCTACAACTTCTTTCTTTCACTGCATCAATTCCATAAGCACCCTGAATAGATCGTGTTGCTGCATTTGCATTGGAACCTCTGTGAAACTCACAGAGTAGAGCATGCCTCGTGTTCTTTAGATGAAAAGAACATGGGTGAGAATATTGCAGAAAATATGAATGATGCTTTAATAATCTAAATGAAAAAGTTATAAATTAATCATGGTAATAACAATATGCATAAAATAAATTACAAAAATGCCCTTTTTAAAAACCAGCAAAAACTTTTGCATTGACCGGATATTCACCCAATTTTGATGCTTTTTTTTTTCCCTTTCAGTGTCACTGGTAGCTCTCTAACTGTGTTAACAAGTACTTTTGTTAGTTTTTTTTCCTGTTTTAGTGTCGCTATAACAGTTTCTTCCAACAATTCAGTTTTTTGGGATTAATATAAATAAACCAACTGCATGTGCGATTTCACTCGATGGCAAGTATTGCATTCTGACATTGTAGTTGAGCAAAATAATACTTCATCTCTGCAACTTATTTGTGGTATGGGTTGGCACGCCTTTTTTCGAACAAAAAAATTGACAGTAGTGGTTTATGGTCAGTTTGCAAAACAAACGATCTACCATGAATAAACCTGTAAAATTTTTTTGTGGTGTATATCATTGCCAGACCCTCTTTTTCAATGATTTGATGATAATTTTTCTTTACAGACAATGAGGAATTGTTCCTGGCTAAGATCAAAGCAAAATGAAATAGATTACTCATTTAATTTCTCCTAACTTAGAAGTTAGGAGTGTATTGCCAAAATGGATACCCCCTAGCTTGATCAGTGATTTTTCACTCATTGGTATTAGCTGCTGGTGAACAATAGCAAATCATCTATGCATTAAAAAATAGTCATTAACAGCAAGTAGTCACTGATGAAGAGGGTTGCCTACAACAGGTTTTACTGTATAAGAAATAATAAAACCATATAAGGGCAATTAAAATTACCATGTCAGAAATTGAACCCGATGAAGTAAAAACATCAAAAATCAATGGATAATAAATAGATTACTGGCTGTTATTGAGAAGAAGGGTCACTATATTACAATGAAAAGGATTCAAAGACTTACATGATGCTAGCCATAAAGTTTATGTATTGATTGTAATGTAGAACTGATCCCCCACTTTATATCCACATTATAATATTAAAATTCTTTTGTCAATTACGAAGATGAAGTTATATGAAAGTGGCAAACCATATAAGAGCAAAGCAGAGCCATGGGAAGCAATTAAAACTACCATGTCAGAAATTGAACCTGATGAAGTAAAAACATCAAAAATCAATGAATAATAAATAGATTACTGATCCGAGGTGGTAGCACCTGTTAGGATCCCAGTTATGGGCAAATAGGGAACTCCTAAACAAAAATCAATGGTACATTTTTATTTTAACTAATTGCTGTACCCATTCTTATTGCTGCAGTTTTTAATTTACACTTTGGACATTTATATGATGTATTTTTCACTTTCTTTGATCAACGTAAAACAGTGAGATTTGTTGGTTATTAAAGTAAAATTTATTGGATAAAATGAAAAGAAACACTGAAATTATGTTTTGATCTTGACGTTCAGGCAAAAAAAATGTTTTTAAGATTGGGGTTCTAAGATTTCTGGAAATGCTGAATTATTTTTGTACAAATGTTCCATATATTCACAGAGAGCAACCTAATGTTGCTTGGGAAAAATTCTGCTGAATATAAGAAATGTCAGAATCCAGGGTAAAGCTATTTAAGCACATTCCAGAGAAGTCTGTAGTTGTGTTTATTGGGTGTGGCTTGTGTGGGAGCCTAAATATTAAGAAGTAGAAAAATTATTTTTATGAAAAATCTCAAACAATTAAGTAATCTTGAAATGGTTTGAAATTAGGATTGGCATCATTTTATTTAGGTTTCAGTGTTATATGAATTTAAATAGTTTATTTAGAAAAAGAAAAAAAAGCTGAGATTAGTATGCTTGTATTGTGAGTGTTGGGAATAGGTGAAAGGGTCTGACCAAGGTGTCTTTAAGCCTCTAATACAAACGACTTTATAACAGGTGAACTGAAACTAAATCTATCGGGCTATTAATCTCTGTGGAGTCACAAGCTTGCTTGCGAAAAGCACTTGAGATAATCATTTGTGTTACGTTGGTTAGTGGTTTGAAGTCCAAAGATGGTAGCTTTTGTTGGTCAGTGGCTAACATTGTTCAGCTGTACAGTTATTAAGAGGATTCTAGCCACTCTATGTTTACACATATCAACAACCTGTGGCCACCTTGACGGGGTGTAATGGTTAGCAAACTTGTCTCGCTAGAACAATTATGACTAAGTAATGTTTGATCCTCACTTTTGGCCTTGTGCCACATCTAAGCTAAGAAAATCCCTATATCAGCAACCTTTATCCTCTTACTCTCTCTCATGGTGTCTGCAAAGGAAAAGGAGAGGGCTTTCCCTTTCTTCGTTAACTTTTTCCTTTCCAGACACCATTCTCATTTATTCGACTCATTTTTTCTTTTTGTAAGATGAAAATGCAACTGCTTTAATTCTAGAATGATCTCTGCTCTCCTTAACCCGGTTCACACTCCACCCACATCTATTGAACAGGTGAACTTGTTTCCTTTTTAGGATGTGGTTTCCGGTTTTTCTCTTTTCCAATCTTTTCACTCTTACATAGCCCCCTGCACATCAGTGGCGTTATCGCCTTGCTTGGGGTGATATGATTAAAAAAAAAAAATTATTTTGTTGGTGGACCTGAAGCAGACTACCACCATGTTTAATTTTACATTTTTCAGCGCAGTAAGATCGATTATCCCCTTAGCTTTACGATTGACAAAAAAGTTTTTGAAAAATGTCAATATTTAAACATTTTCAGGGTGGGGATCAGTTTCTCATACAACGTTATAGTAAATCGAGTCTCCATTTTGAAATTAGTCGCCGGTACGACATTACCGCCACCTGTAAATTTGTTCATTATCAAATTTTTTGGACTTTTTTCAGTGCAATATTGTCTTTTACACCTTAAACTCTATGAATGACAAAAAAAAAATTGCAAAAATGTTCAATATTTAAACATTTAGGGAGGGGACCAGTTTATAGTGGATTGAAAATGGAGGATTGATTTACTTTAAGGTTGTATGAGAAACTGACCCCCCACCCAAATTTGTTTAAATATTGTAATTTTTCAAAATTTCTTTTGTTAATCGTAAATTTAATGTTTTATTGAATTTTACAAATTTTAACTTTAAATTTACTATAGGCATTGATCTTATTTTCTAATAATGTTGTGTATGATCACTTGTACTTAAAAAGAAAAGACAGTTTTGATGTGCCAAGTGCGTTCAATTATGGTGGGTAGATATGAACTAAAATGTATGCTTCATAACTCTGGGTTAATATTATTCTTGATCAGCTAGTGTTTTCTCACACCCTGTGTAATATATATACTCTAGAAAATTTTTTAGATATTCTATAAATTGTATAATATCTAAAAAATTTTTCTAGAATATATTACTCTGTTAAATTAAATAAATAAATTTAACATTGAGTTCTTTTGAGTTTGTCTCTATTGGAATTTACCCGATTTAAATAACAAATATTCTACATATATATATATATATATATATATATATATATATATATATATATGATAAAAGGAGACATATTTATATTGGGAAACTGTAAAAAAAAGTGATGTGTTTTGTCCAATAAAGTCCTGAAGGACAAAACACATCACAAATACCCATTATATATATATTAAAAATTGCACAAAAATATCTTGCAGTACTAAAGATGTAATTTATTCAATAAAATTCTCATTGACTTCAATCACAATCTCCAGATGATTTTGAAATCTTCTGCAACTCTTCTTGGTGGTCTTCTTGTGTAAGTTGGTGAATGCGGCCATAAACCTTACCTTCAGCTCATCTTTGGTGTTACAAGGAGTTTTGTTGATTCTTACTCAACTGTACGCTACACATAATAAACAAGCGGGTTGCAGTCTGGGGAGTTATTTGGCTAGATATAAGAAGTGTTGTAGTTTCAGAAATTGTCTTAATAGCCATGACTGCTGGTGTGACATGGTGCAGTCCTGTTTCCAGGCAAAGGGTCTTTCAGCAGCCACCCTCTTGAGCCAGGGGCAGCACTACATCATCAAGACACTTGATGTAGGCTTCTGCTTTGAGACTGAAGCCTTGTGGGAAGATGTATGGAAGCATAACCTCGCCATCACTCTAAGCACCATGATGTTGATTGGATATATCATCCAACTCTTTCTGAATCCTCTGCTTTGTTCTCAGATTGACATTGAAACACTCTGAAATGTTCATATTAGAACTTCTGCTGTAAATGCCAAGCAGTACAGCATGCTGTTTCCAGAATTCTGGCATAGTAAATTGCTTCATGGTTCTTTTTCTGTGTGTGTGCGTGTGTGTGTGTGTGTGTATAATCTAAACTTATTTATAAATGGAACTTTGTCTCTGAGTGTGTGTCTGTGTGTGTGTGCGTGTCTCCGTTACCTATAGACTCCGAAACAGCAGAACTGAGTTTCTTGAAAATTTACACAGTTGTACTATAAGCGTCTGCGAGTGTTCTTAGCTAGGTTTTATGTCGCGGTACTCCTCGATAAATATTGAAAATCGATAATCGAAAAAATTGGGTTATAGAAGGAGTGGTCCGATTTTAATCAAATTTGATACACTCATAGACAAAGACATAAGAAACGATATTCAGAAGTTTCAAGGTTGCAGTTCTTACAATAGTGCAGAAAATCGAATGTATATATATATATATATATTTATAAAAGGCAAGATGTTTGTGTGTGTGTGTCTGTTTATCTGCCTGTGTGTCTATTTTTTTTTCAGCTATTTTATTTTAGTTTTTGCTTCGGGTTTGGCTCTAAGTAGGTATAATTGTAGTTCTTACTCTTAGCCATGATACCATTTACTCAGAGGACTTATTTAGCCTTCAAAATTCAGTTTACGATGAAAAAACTTATTTGATATCAATAGGAGGAAATCAAAATTTGACTTACATCCATTCATTTTTCTTTCGGTCTACGGTTTCGCTTTAACTGGAAACAACTATTGCTTTTTAGTCTTTCATGCCAACATCCAAAGAATCTGAGCTCCAGGACCATGGATTAGTTTTAAAGGTTTCATTACACCCGAGCAACACCGGGCTATACTGCTAGTAAGCTCATATAACAACTGCTACAACAATAGCAGTGCCTCAAATAAAGATCTTATTAGATGATAAGCCTTTTTTCAGGTATTGTTTCTAGGTTATAGTATCATAACCTGCTAACCATACCTTGGGATACCATTAGGCCTTTTGTGATATTGCAGGGGTGCCAGGAACCCATCTTCTTTTTGATACCTCTGTGCGCACGGTCATGGTCCTAGGCATAACAGTAAACTGCATCCAGCAGCAAGGCCTCTGATTGGGAGGTTGTGAGGAACATGGAACCACCTTTTAATTGCTGTTGTTCCCAGGTCCACCTTGACCCAGAATGGTAGCACTTGTTAGGGTCCCAGCTATGGCCAAATAGTTAACCCCCCCCAAACTGGGGTCAAACCACTATGAAAGTACAAAAATGCTTTTATAGGAATATATATATATACATAAAAATAGACTTTTATAGAAAAATATACATTTTTGAAGGAAAAAATTCTCAGCAAAACATTTTTGAATACCAAACTAGAATACCTTTTCAGTTTTCTAAAATAAAAAAGAATAAAAACAATATTTTCGTTAACATCTGACTAAATTAACATTCTCACTATAACCGAACATTAAAAAAATACCTTAAAATCCCACCTTTTTGGCATTAAATGACCCACAGAGGTTGATATGTCGTTAAATAAAATTCACTCACTCACTCACTCACTCTATGTGCGTCATGGTGCAGTGGATATCAGTTCAGAACAAGAAATCATAGAGCTGAGTTTGGATTCCAGTTGAATTCATTGCATTCACTTATATGCAAATACCCTTGGGAAAGGTATTAATCCATCATTTTCCCCTCTATATGGGTTAAATAGCATGGTAGATTGGATCCTTGGTTTACAGCCAGTCTACCGCAGAAAGCAATGGCAACCTACTGCAGGAGAATCTACCCAATCAGTCAGGTCTTTTTCGAGATGTGATTGCCCAAGTGTGTATCATGTATGGCATTTAATTGACCATCAAAGAAACAATACAAGAAAGAAAAATTGTCTGTATTTATTTCTTTCCAGATATTTTTATTAACTGATCCAGATTTGTGTATGGTTTTGATTTGTTTTATTTTTTAATTAAAGAAAAACCAAACATTGTATTTTACATAATATTTTAAATTTTTGATTTCAGTGCATCCGTGCCATTGGACGATGTCGGCACCTGATAATAGCCAGAAGAAAATACTCAACACAACCCCCAGCTGCCTCTAAATTCAAGTGAGTCTACTTCTCAGATTGTCTGGGACTTTTAAAAAATTTTTTTTTATTTGTACACCTTTTGAATTGATTGATATAGCAAAAATGATATAGATATATTCATTGTTGCATTGAAAATCATTCTTGTAAGTGATGGCAAAGCTGTCCCATAACAACCATTCCTGATATTTTTTTTCAGAATATGACGGTAAATCAATAAATCCATAGCCTAACAAGTTATTAGTTTGATTTTGATCTGAAAGTTTCACTGTATGCTGTTCAGTCTATGTAATTTACTGAGAAATGTTGGGCGTATTGAAAAGGAGATCAGGTTGAAAAATATTTGTTTTATAAAATAAAGGCTTTTTTGTTGACTAATTGATAAATCTACATTTTGTCTTCATTTATGCTTTTGAGACAATACTTTTATTATTGCTTTTCTTATCAATTTGTTTTATTTTTTTTATGAACTTTTATTTGAATTTCTGGA
The DNA here is from genome assembly GCA_037127315.1 of Ascarosepion bandense. Taxonomy (NCBI): domain Eukaryota; kingdom Metazoa; phylum Mollusca; class Cephalopoda; order Sepiida; family Sepiidae; genus Ascarosepion; species Ascarosepion bandense. Next base: position 879,794 of record JBBBDQ010000561.1, read on the forward strand.
ATGAGGATTTATCATTAATATTTCCAAGTCCTTTGATAAGGTGTGGCATAAAGGGTTACTACGTAGATCTGGAATCACTGGAAGAGTCTTCTTAGTTATAAAGTCCTTTTGAAGGGGTAAATCCCTGAAGGTAGTTGTTAATGGCTAGTTCTCCAAGGCCCAAGTGATCAATGCGAGTGCCTCCCAAGGTTTGCTTCTCACTCTAACTCTTTTTCTACTTTACATAAATGATCCGTCTATATCTGATCATTTGTGAATCTTCTGATGGTACAATGATGTATGGATGAACCTCTAAAAGTCTACATGGCCAGACTTTGGCAGCTGATCTCTTTTCTGACCTATCTCTAACAGTCAGTAACTCTGAGATGAATAGTAGGAGCACCTGACTAGATATGACAACAGTATTCTATGCATGGACAGATGGTTGATTTGTTTATGTGTAAAATGGATTAAGGTGAGAAAAACTTCCTGGCCAGACTTTGGCAGCTGATCTCTTTTCTGACCTAGCTCTAACAGCTCAGTTGGAGAAAAACTTGCTAGTCATATTCAATGTTTCGAAAACCAGGCTAGTAACATTCCGTCATTGCTGATTAAACGCAGGGTGTCGGGGGAAAGATGAGTCAAGGAGATAAGAGATAGCAATTGATGTTGCATTTAAGCTTTTGGAGATTGTAGCTATCAGAGAAGCAAGTGTACAGAAGGGAGTTTAGCAAACAGGAAGTGCAAGGAAAGAAACTGTTAGAGTAGATGTGGTTATATTTAACTATTTTGGACTATTTGTTTGAGTAAATTTGTGTAGAGGGGGCATCAGAGAGCTAAGCTCATTGGAGCAGAAGCTGTGAAAATATTTGTAGAAGAGACAGTGGGAAGACACATCTCATCGGTGAAAAAGTGACTGGAGTTGTGCTGCCAGGTTGGGATCGATTACATTGCAGATTCTTCTTTGGATTCTGTCAGTAACTCTGAGATGAATAGTAGGAGCACCTGGCTAGATATGACAACAGTATTCTATGCATGGACAGATGGTTGATTTGTTTATGTGTAAAATGGATTAAGGTGAGAAAAACTTCCTGGTTCAACACAGTGACCCAACTTTCCTAACAGTAGATTCAGCTATTGATTCAATGTAGTCATTCCACTTGAGGTTGACTGAAAGAATGAGGCTAAGGGGGTGCAGTATATTGCTTTCCAGGAGACTAACTTGATTCATGCTGATGGGGGGTAAGAGAGATTGTCTATGGTGGTTAAAGGATAGCAGCTTTGTTTTGGAAGCGTTAAAATTTACAAGCCATTTCTTACCCCAGTCCATCACAGATCGTTTTCAGATCAACAGCGGAGTTAGCTTTGTCAGCCTTGGCAGATTTCTTACAGAAGCGAGAGTAAATAGTGGTGTTGTCAGTGTAAATGCCTACTTTGGATCTGATCACATCCGGGAGATTGTTGATGAAGATCAAGAAAAGTATCGGACCTAGGATAGACCTCGGGGGACATCTGCATTTGTATGATAGGATCTGGTAGCATGCCCGTTCAACATGACCATCATTACGCAGTTTGATAGGAATGATTGGATTAAATCAAACAAGCGTCCGGTTATGGCATAGCTCTGTAGCTTGTGCACAAGGCCAGCATTCCAGACTCTGTTAAGTGCTTTGGAGATATCCAGGGCAACAGCTTGAGCTTCACTGTTCTTATTAAGAGCCTTTTTCATAAAGACTTTTAAAAAGAAAGTTACAATAAATATCTAATGAAACAAGTTGTATCATTTGAATATTCGTTACTCAACCTCCTATCTATAATACAGAGCAGTGAGTAGAGTATAACTTTTATTTTTTGAGTATGGTAGGGAATGGAAGCCCATAGCAGACACATTGAATTTTTTTCAAATCATTTTATTGTTATTCGATAACTACCAAAATAATTCTTGCAGTGTTGGTGAATGGATAAGAGCTGATTAGTTAATTGATAATAAATTTCATAATGAAATAATTGCTGCTTCTTTGTTTTTTCTCCACAGTGTTGGCAAATGGATTTTAGGGATCACTGTTACTGGCTTCACTGGTGTGATTGGTTATGCTTGGTATGACCCTGCAAATAGAAAATTCCTTGAAGACAATGTACCATACTCTAAGGAAGCACTTGACCCCATCTTAAAAGCTTTACCTGCAAAGCTACCAATTCCTTCTTTGCCTTCACATATACGACAATAGTAAGTATACACTGTAGTATGATAAAAGTATACACACACACACACACAGGTTCTTTTTATGTGAAACATTATTTTCTGGATAGTCATGTTTGAGTAGATACCTTAGTTTTTAAACAGTGTGGATTATGTGTGCTAGCTTGACTTAATAAAGTAAATGTGCAGAGTTATTACAAATGTGTAAGCTGATATATATATATATATATATATATATATATATATAGATATAATTTTAAACAGTGTGAATTATGTGTGCTAGCTTGACTTAATAAAGTAAATGTGCAGAGTTATTACAAATGTGTAAGCTGATATATATATATATATATATATATATATATATATATATATAGATATAATTTTAAACAGTGTGGATTATGTGTGCTAGCTTGACTTAATAAAGTAAATGTGCAGAGTTATTACAAATGTGTAAGCTGATAGATATAATTTACACTGTTTAAAAAATAGTGTGTCTACTCAAAAAAAATGGTTATCCATAAAATAATGTGGTAATTGGAAATAATATTGGATAAAGAAATTCATTGATTCCTTTAAAATAATATATATATATATATATATATATATATATATATATATATAGTCATCCGCAGACAGATCTGTTTCACTGTATCACAGCTCATCAGTACGGTTAGATTGCTTTTAACCCAGTGGTATCACAGCTCATCAGTTCTCCGATTGCTTTTAACCCAGGATTGAAACCTGACCAAATTGGCGTCAGTCAGTGATTCTACCTCTGGGCTATGGGCACTCGGTAGAAGATGGCAGACTTTTTAGCATGCATATTATCATTATACACACCCAATAGCCAGAGTGCTCTAATTCATTATGGAATGAGCGATGTGTACATGTCAGAGTAGCTACTGTTTATCAAAATCTACCATTCTTCCAGAGTAATCAATCAGAGTGTGAGAGCGTGTATATATATATATATATATATATATATGTTGATTGTTTAATTACTTAGTTCCTGGTCATAATAAGGTTAACAGGGTAGGACTTGGGACCCTGCCCTTAAACAAATCCCAATGAGACTTGCTCCGTCAGGGAGGAAGCCCGCTCAACCCGACTAGGGTGAATGCGGCATACATACATACATACATACATAATAAGGTTAGACCAGTGCACATTTGTATTAAAAAGTGTTCAATACAATTATATTGTAGAACTTTTTAATATTTTTCATTTGTAAACGAGTTATTACGAGACCTAAGTTTCTACCATGAGTGGTGTCTTCAGGTGATTTGCAAAGTAGAAACCTAGGTCACGTAATAACTTGTTTACAAATGGAATATATATATATATATATATATATATATATATATATATATATATATATATCTTTGTAATAAGAACTAATAGAATAACAATCTACAGTTCATAGCATTTACTTTTTAAAAGTGCTTGATACATAGTAGAGCAATATTTATAGTAATAATTTTATTATTGGTATTTATAATAAAAACATTTTTCACTGCTACTCAAGAGCTGTTTATTGAGTTTAATCCACTAGAATTCTATCTACTCCCTCCTTAATATTCAGGATAAGGTAATATTTGTTTTCTAAATTTATATATATATATATATATATATATATATAATATTCCCTAACTCTTGTAACTGTAAATCAGCTGATGTGATACTCAGTTCTTGTGTAGCAGTGAAAAATGTTATTATTATAAATACCAATAATAAAAATATTATATATATATGAAAAAAAAAAACAGTGCAAGAATGCACCACTTATTTCAATTAAGTGCATTACTTAGAACGATTACTCCACTACTTATGTAAATGTAAAACCAGTCTTATTTGGCAATAACATAAGTGACAGATGGATATAAACAGGCACTGTTGATTATTTACAGCTAGTTTCTTTAAATAATGTACTGACTATTGTTGTGTCATGTAGTAATAATTGTAAGTAAAATGCATTAAAATAAGTAACCAAGTTATTTTTTTCAAATATAAGAGCTTTTCAAAAGCTGAGCCATGAATGTTCAAGTGGATGAACAATATTTATGATAGTTTTGCTTTGGGAAATAATAGCAAGAATCTGGTCTAAATAGCCCTTCCCTCATACTTTCTAGATTGGCACACTTAGCTACTTATAAAATCTGTCAGAAAACTTTGAAGACTGTTTTTTTTTCTCTCTAGTTTACCCAGTTTACCATGGACAACAAAAGAGGAAGAGCCCAGTACACCAGCTTCAACACTCACCCCTCCAGTCAAGAAGGTGAGTATTTTATTTCAATGGGAAGACATATTTCCATCAAGCCACAGTTGTGTGCACCAATCCCAATATTTTATCTTCTACTTTGACTTCAACACCATCTTAATCTTCTTTCTCAAAGAGACACACTCTTTGTTGATTTACACAGCACGCAATGTTGCATAAAGAATTGGATTTATTAGTCAGGTTGTTTTTTCATTTGCTTTCACACTCAGAATGTGAGTATAATTCAGTACTAGTGGTTGTGACTCCTACTAGCAACTGCAGTATCCAACTAATAAGGGTCAGTTGGTCCCTGCTATTGTAATTAAAATGTCACTTATCCACCATTGATTGCTGCATATTGAGCCAATGTATTAGTCTATCTAGGAAGAAATCAGAGAGCCAAGTTTGAATTTCACTTGGGTTTTTGCACTCTTTTACATGTAAATACTCTTGGCTATGGGTTAAATAGTAGGACTCGTCTGGAAAATTAATTGTTAAAATATTGTTAATACAATATTGCTAAGAAAGCATTATTCTTCTACTCTAAGGTTTTAACTTTAAATAATCCATGCAGGGTTAAGCCACAAAAAATGAAATGATCTCTCTATGCAACTAGAGTTGATTCTCATTCCAAGACTTTTATTATTAAGGTTTGCTCTGGCTTCCTACCTGTTAACCTGTCTGGTTAGGCTTGACTTACTAGGAGATAAGTTTTTGCCAAACATAGCTCCTTGGGTCATAGGAGCTCACAAACCACTCCACCATGTCAAGATAATTAATCATGGAGCAAAATGATTAACCCTTTGTTGCATTTTGGTTACAATTGTAACATTTCTCTAACCTTTGTTGCATATTGGTTACAATTGTAACCAATATGCAACAAAGGGTTAAGTACAAATATTTTTAATTTTTTGTATTTGCTTCCAATTCCTTTAGAAGTGTCCTTTTTTACTTGGAACTGGTCAATTAGATTTCTTTCTGTACTTTGAGAGTTCAATGCTTGTATGCAATTATTGCCCTTAAACTGCACCAGCTTGTTTGCCTTCAATTTCTCGACCCTTGTCTAAAGGCCTTGCTTTTTAGTCTTATGTTAAGGGCATCATCAGTAAAACCAGCTGGCACTTGGATATCTGGGTCCTGTATGGGAAATAGGGGGGAGTACAGGAGGTGTCATGAAGACTGTAAATTTCATTTACTCTTCTTTTAGGAAGATCTGTGAAATTATTTCTTTACTCAAGTAAAAAAGGTATTGGCCACAGAAATATCATTTAATTAAAAATATATTTAATGGGAGGGTAATTCCAAAAGTAAAAGCAATTTCCATACAACACCTTGAGTTCCACTAATCAAGAATAAAATACCCGTGTTACTTTTTGACATAGCTCCTCTGAATGGCAGTGCACTTCTGGTATTGTTGAATAAGCTTTTGTATCTCTTACAAAGCCATGTCTGCATTGCTTGCTTGTTTGGATACTCAATGCAGAGAAGGACACATCCAGTGAGTGGATGCCTTGATTTGGTCAGTGAAAACAGGCAAATCACATTAGGTCATGGTGGTGGCAATTGTGGGTATCAGCTATGGATTTGTACAAGCCATAGTGAATGATGACATATGGGTACTGTAAAATTTGTGTGCGTTGGATGCCCAAACAAACAAACAAGCAAGCAGTGCAGACATGGGTTTGTAAGTAATAAAACTTATTTGATAATACCAGAAGTGCATTGATATTTAGGGGAACTATGTCAAAAAATGACATATGTATTATATTCTTCATCAGTAGAAATCTACATGTTGTATAGAAATTGCTTTTACTTTTTCATTCATTGATTTTCTTAAATATATTTTTTCTATTTTAACTTTAATATTATTTGTGGCATTTTCTTGTATATTATTTTCCATTTTAAAGTGTATCTATTTTAATGATAGATCACAAGTTGTCTATTGGAATAATGTTTGTAGAGGCTGATGATCATTCTTTTATTGTCTTTGAAACTTTTCTTAGAAGTATTGGTAGTCGCCAGCCTTAGAGAATGCAAAGTGATATCATGTTGCATTTTCTTTAGTGTCTTGGTTCCTACCTGTGCTATCCAAAAAAGATGTCTTGTCCAGGAACTTACAATAATTCTCCACATTTATTTTGAATTGTCAATTTGGAGGGATCTATAATTTTACTGTATACAAAACTTGCCAAAAGCTTATTTCACCTTTCTATTGTTGTCTTTTAAGTTGTGTTTGTTGATTATTTCAATAAAGGACCCAAATTCTTGCCTAGCTATCATGTCCATTTAATGTATCTCTACATTCATCAGTAAAACATTCCTGCTGAGAAATTAGTGTTCATGTACTTCTTTGTAAACTTAGACATTTTTTTTAATATTTGAGAGGTGTAGTTTGGTTGCTTTCAATAGCTAATATAGATATTGTATATGAATATGGGTTTAACAATTTCTTTTTAACAACATTGACTGCTTTCAAAATGTATTCCAGAGCACAATGGCAATCATCTTTTGTGCTTTTTTTGACAATATTAATTCTGTTCTTGTAGCCAAACCTAAAGGATTAGCTTGCTACACCAATGAGCAAAACACTCCTTGCTGGTTGCCAAGATAATTGCATAACTTGACTCACACAAAGCGAGCGGTGGTGACAGAATCCCAGTCATAGTACTGAAGAAATGTGCCCCAGAACTCTCCTCTGGCCTCTCTGCTTCCTGTTTTCCTGCCTGTTGGAAGTCCTCCTGTGTAGTTCTTATATTTAAGAATTCTGGCGAACCCTCAGACCCCGCCAATTACCGCCCTATTAGTCTCCTTCCGATCTTTGGCAAAGTTTTCGAAGCCATTATCAATGCCAAGGTGATTCAGCATCTCACGGCCAACAGGCTTCTCTCTGACAAACAGTACGGGTTTCGCTTCACCAGGTCTACTGCTGATATGCTAACGACCATTACCGAGTACATATACCGGGCACTTGACAAGAATGGCGAAGCCCGAACCGTTGCCTTGGATATCTCCAAAGCGTTCGACAGGGTCTGGCATGCTGGCCTCTTGTGCAAACTGTGGAGCTACGGGATAACTGGACATCTGTTTGACTTCATCCAGTCATTCCTCTCTAACTGCACATTGAAGGTGGTATTAAATGGGCATGCCTCCCAAAACTACCATACGAACGCGGGCATCCCTCAAGGTTCTATCCTAGGTCCCACGCTCTTTCTGATCTACATTAATGATCTCCCCGACGCCATTAGATCCCAAGTTGGCATGTATGCCGATGACACAACAATCTACACTCGCATCGATCAAAAACCAGGTGTGGACGACAAAGTGAACCTCGCTGCCGTACTTGAAAAGGCCCTCCAATCCGTAGTGACCTGGGATAGGAAATGGCTAGTAAATTTCAATGCCTCTAAAACGAAGCTGTTATCAACTAACCACCATAGACAATCGCATCTACCTCCCATTAGCATGGGACAGGCTAGCCTCCCAGAGAGTAAAATACTGCGCCTCCTTGGCCTTACACTTTCGGCGGACCTCAAATGGAATGACTATATCGAATCCCTTGCCAAATCTGTTGCTATGAAAGTCGGCTCTCTGTGCAGGGCCCGGAAGTTTTTCCCACCTGAATCTATTCTGCACATATACAAATCTACCATCCGCTCGTGTATTGAATATTGCTGCCATATCTGGTCGGGTGCCCCTGCTGCTCTCCTTGGGCTTCTTGACAAAATACAAAGGAGGATCTGTAACGTGGTTGATACTGACTTGGCAGACCGGCTGCAACCACTCTCACCGGCATGATGTGGCTTCCCTGTGCCTCTTCTACAAGTACTTTCATGGCTTCTGCTCCGATGAGCTTAGATCACTGGTGCTGCCTAAGCACGAATTTACATGAGATACTAGATTAGCAACTAGGTCCCACCCTTTTACAGTTAAACAAATAAGATGTAACTGTAAATTCTACTCCAACAGCTTCTTTTCTCGCGCTTCCCGCCTGTGGAACTCCCTTCCACAAGTCTGTTTTTCTGACAGCTACAATCTCCAAGTGTTTAATTGTAGGGTCAATAGACACCTCCTATCACACTAACTCCCAATTATTCTCAGAACACTCTCATTTACCCAACCCTCATTCTCGGTATCCTTACTCGCCTATCATCCACCCTCTGACATTTCCTATATTTAACCATTCTCGGTATTCCTACCCACCTATCACCCACCCTCTGACATTTCCTATATTTAATCATCCTTTCTCCACTCTATGTAGCCCCCTGTGCAGTAGTGGCAGTGACATGCCTTGCTCGGGGTGAAACACTTATAAAAAAACAAAAAAAAACAAACTTACATTGAAAACACACCCACACACACAATCATTAATCGCTATCCTACAGTGTGTAGTAGATTATTCTTCACTTTTCCAAAAATCTCAGAACCAGATTATCAATAAACTTCTTTTACCAATTAATCAAATTTCATCAAAAAACATTTCTTTTTTTCCTCTGAGAAAAACAAACAGCATTTGACTTAAATATCATCTGAATTTCTTCATGGTCATACTGTATTCTTTTCCCAAGCTTTGTTTTGTTTTGATAATGAAGCACAAAGTTTATGCATATCAAGTGTTCAGACTCCCATCTACTAACCTGGCAAACTGTCATGAAAAGGAAGTGTGGAGGTGTTGTGGTGTACAACATAGAAGATTGTGCATTGTATATAAGTACAAATGTCGGTCCCTTAGGTTCGATGTACTTTGTATTATCATGTAGTAATGTAGAGTAACTTGCCAGGTCGCTGACTCGTATTTCATTTTGGACTACTTGCTACACTGTTAGTTATATTAGGAGGTTGAGTCCACTATCTCTCGACAGGTGAGTTCACATCATAACAGGAGAATACTTGATTTATTCTGGTCTGAGTCTCCAGCTTGCTTTCGGTTGATTCAGATTTTTATTTTTACTGTGTGGTACAAATAAAAAAGATTTTACTTACAGCACAAAACCTATTGAATCTTGCTTGTCCTTTCATCCATCGTACCAATTGCATTGTCAATTTGTATCTCAGAGGCTACAAATGTATTTTTGTTTAGAAGTGAACCAACTCGGCTCTCTGGATATAAGTCATTTTGAGTTTTATCTGTTGTGTTTATTGTTTTTCATAAAAAAAATTTTCTATTTAAGGTTTGTTACATTTATCTTTTTTTTTTTTTTGTTTCAGGCTGTCAAAACACCCGACTCAGAGGAGATAAAACAACAGGGTAGGGACATAATTCCTTATATGCACACACACACACACACACACACAAGTGTACTACTGTCATCAAACATGATGCCAAAATATTTGAGAGGATTATTAGCTGTTTCCTCACAGGTTATCCTCCCCGAGTTTGACAGGAGGATGTGTATCTATATATATATATATATATATATATATATATATATATATATTTCAATACTTGATGTCATAATTATTGCAAAAAAAAAAAAGGGCACTGTTAAAAAACAAACATACAGTAAGAACTTTAGTAACTGGTAGTAAAGAGAATGAACTAAGCCAGATTATTAGCTGTTTCCTCACAGCTTACCCCCCCCCCCTAGCATCACAGGAGGGATAGATATATACACACAAACATGCACGCATGCATCAACCTTTATTATAATAGAATAAATATATAAATTTTCATGATTATAAAATTTTTGATTCAGAATAATTTAATCAAAATTGTAGAAGCAAGGAACATTTCTGGATTTGTTTTTATAATGTTTATTTCAGGTTACATTCATCTTTTGGCTTTTTTTTTTTTTTAAAGAAAATTTTACTTATTTAAATTTGAACTAATATCCTCATCTTTGTTGTTATCACAATGTTTCAGCTGTTGTACCCTTCAGCCTTCTTTGGGTGACTATCAAACTGAATAACCTTCAGGTTTTGAACTGAATGCTTTCTTTTTTTTAAATCCATGGGGGTAGATGCATGTCTGACGATGTTGACACATTATTAAAAATGGTGCAGAATGCCTGTGTGTGGTAGAAGAGGATAGCAGGTGAGGCAGAATTATTGAAAGATGAATATTTAGAAACCATTTCAAAAACTTCATATGCCAAAAATAAATGATTTCAAAATTTGAATTATATTATTCTAGATTACTTGTAATCGTATGCATGAGTCCCAGTAAAAATAATTATTAGTAATTATCAATGTTGATATATTTTGCATTATATCAAGCATTAAGAATATAGTAGTGTCTGCAAATTGGAGGAGAGAGTTATCAATGATAATTTTCTGACTGAATCTGCAGATATCGCTCTTTAATCCTCTCTCTGTTTTTTATTTTTAAATGTACTTTTTATCTCATAAAATTTGGTAGGGCAAGAGCAAATTTTCATTCAGAAAATGCAGCTCTGAGAAAAGTAACTGGAAGTTCAGTCCCTCTGCTGGGTAGTACAGACTTGGTGGAAACAGGAATAGTAATAACTGAACGGTGCTAAAGGGAACAAGATGAGATTTTTTTTTTTAATCATATCACCCCAAGCAAGGCGGTAACGCCACTGATGTGCAGGGGGCTATGTAAAATGAAAAGATTAGAAGAGAGAAAGCCGGAAACCACATCCTAAACAGGGAACAAGGGATGAACGTCTACACCTGTTCAATAGACGTGGGTGGAGTGTCTAGACATTGATAACATATCAAGAACAGTTGGCCTCTGCTTATTAAATAAAGGCTTCATATTAAAATTTCTTGAAGGTTACTTGGTTTGACTGACCGGAGATCACAACAAAGATGAGGATATTAGTCTGATGTTAATTTCACATCCCAAAAATACAAACAGAAGATCTCAACACAAATCTATAAGCTAGAATAAATTTTATTGATTAATCTGTGCATAAATTGTTTTTAATTATAGAATTTCATGACTTTATATGTTAGTGTTGTTTACACAGTCAACATCCTTTTAAAATAAACGTGTGAAATGTTAATGTTGTTTGGCATTTTTCCAGAAGCTGAGAAAAGTGAAAAGAAGAAACAGGCTGCAGCTTTGAAGGCAGAAGAGGAGAAGAAAGCAAAGGAAGAATCAAGGTTGTTGAAAGAAAAAGAAAAGCAAGAGTTAGCTCGAAAGAAAGAGGAAGATGAACGCGCAAAAGAGGCGGCCAGACAAAAAGCAGAAGTTGAACGACAATTGAAAGAAAAACAAGCATTGGAAGCCGCCGAAAATGAAGGTCATTTACAACATTCAAGTCTTTTAACTATATACAGTACTGTGCAAAAGTATTAGGACAAGAACTATTTTATCTTCTATGAGGCATCAAAATAATTGCGACAATTTACAAATCGCACCTAGTATATATACAGTACTGTGCAAAAGTATTAGGACAAGAACTATTTTATCTTCTATGAGGCATCAAAATAATTGCGACAATTTACAAATCGCACCTAGTATATATACAGTACTGTGCAAAAGTATTAGGACAAGAACTATTTTATCTTCTATGAGGCATCAAAATAATTGCGACAATTTACAAATCGCACCTAGTATATATACAGTACTGTGCAAAAGTATTAGGACAAGAACTATTTTATCTTCTATGAGGCATCAAAATAATTGCGACAATTTACAAATCGCACCTAGTATATATACAGTACTGTGCAAAAGTATTAGGACAAGAACTATTTTATCTTTTATAAGGCATCAAAATAAAGTTTAAAATCACACTACCGGTAGTGTGCAAAAGTATTAGGACAGGGGTGATTTTCCTAAAAAACTCACTGAAATTCAAATACAGGGTGAAAAGCCAAGTAAATTGCTAATAAATATTGATTATTTAAAACTAAGTGTAAAAGAAATGTATTAAAAAGAAGTTATATTTAATTTTTCCTATTTTCTATTAAACAAGTTATTTTGAAACTATTATCTTTGGATATGACTGACTTTTTTCTTATTCCCCCCCTTTTGAATTGAGCTGTAAATAGTGTCAACATAGTTTGAAGGTTCCTTTTTAAACTTTATTTTGATAATATCTGTCTGACCTCAAGTAGTTCATGCAAGTGCTCTTTATTTTTGAATTTGGCAAATAATTTATTTTTTAAGCAGCCCACAATGCCAAAAATAGCAGAGCAAACAATTGCTTTAATCAAAAATTACTTCAATTAAATTATTTTCTGTCAATATGCCTCATAAAAGATAAAATAGTTCTTGTCCTAATACTTTTGCACAGTACTGTATCTCACTTGATTTTTTTGCTTTTTGGATATTATTATTGTTATTAATAGTGTTTATTGTGCTTCTCTCGCTATACATTGACAGTTTGCTTCTTATAACAAAGTGAATACTGTTGCCATATCTGGTTGAGTCTTTCTGTTATTCATCTCAGGGTTCATGACAAAATCCAGAGGAGGAATGTAATCGATCCCAATTTAAGCAGCTGAACTTCAGTCACTTTCTCACCGAAGGAGTGTAACTTCCCTTTGTCTTTTCTACAAATATCTCCGCGACTTCTGCTCTGATGAGCTTCTTTCCTTGGTGCTTCGGCCACATGAATTTACTTGTGCAACTAGACTGGCAACTAGGTCCCACCCTTTTATCATTAAGATAGTCAAATGTAACTGCCACTATCAGTTTCTTTTCTTGTACTTTCCACCTGTGGAACTCTCTCCTGTGTACTTGCTTCTCTGATAGCTACAATCTCTAAAAGTCTAAGTGCAATGTCAATTGTCATCTTCTATCTCCAACTTGCTATATATTCCAAAGCTCAGTTTTATCGAATGTGCGTTTGCAAATTTTGTATATGTAATATATATAGATATATATAATGTATGTAGGCTGGATTTGGCTTCAGATAACCCGTGGTGGTTGGTATGCCATAAAATCTAAACAGCCAAATCTAATATAAACATTTTTATAAAATATTTTATTAATTTAAAATGTGTTAAATATATAAATTTGTTAAATGTATGAATTTGTTTAAATATATAAGTCTGTTATATATAGTAATTTGATAAATATATAAACTTCTTGAAATTGTTCTTAACTTTTTGTTTGATTTTTAATTATTCGATTCGGTGTTAAATGACCCAAGATGGGTTGATATGCCGTAAAACAAAACAACCAACCAAATCTTCTATCTCCTTGATTCCCATTTTTCTCTCATCCTTTCTTTGACATCCCTTGTAACTTGTTCTTTGTTTTTTTTTGTTTTTTTTTTCTCCTCTCACTGTTAACCCCTTGTGGACCAGTGGCAGTACTGCCTTGCTTGGAGTGAAATGATTAAAAAAAAAAAAAAGTGTCAAACTAAACTGAGATTGAAATATTCATTTACTCTAAACCTCTGCGACTAAAATGAATAAGGTACTAGCAGAAGTATCTAGCATGGCTTGGGTTTATAGATACCTTGAATATTATTAGGTGGGTTCACTATAATTTGCTTGAAAAAGATGTTGATAATGTTAAGTTTGGGAATGTTGATTGAATCCCAAGTGGTGCATCCAAACAATGCAGACACTATTTTTATTTAATTGTTATAAACTCTTAGATAAACATTTAATAAAAAAATATAAAATAAAAAAAACCCATTAAAACTATGAAATAAAATGCATATGTATGTAACTGGTATGTATGCATATACAATGCAGCCATCTTGTTGTTTATGGCCATATCTTGCTGAAACAAGTGGTTCCTATATGATCACTGAAGTTAATCAACGTTGAACCTGATTAGTACCTAGATGGGTGACCATTTGGGAATATTATGTTCTGTAAGTTTGGATGTGTGGGTGGTGTAATGGATAATGGCTTGGAATTTTTAATTGAAGAGCAGAGTTCTAATTTCTATTGTTTGTTATAGTTACTTATACTCAACTACCCTTGGGAAAAGTATGAATCCACCACTTCTCCTCCTACCTATGGGTTAATTAGTAATATTTGTATCACTAAATCAGTATCCCCCACCATACAAACAAAATCTGGCAATCAAAAAATACTTTCTAGCTTTAAGTAACCTGTAAAAGGGTTGATAAACCGTAAAAAAATCAGTCAATCAATCAACCTACTCTTTTCTCCGTTTGTTGTTGGAAGTCTCAATCTACCAGTTGATTTTCCCAACCCATGTTGTGTTTAAGCTTTTGATCAACAGAAATCATCTGTGAAACTAGTTGAAATCTACTCATTGGAAGAAAGGAATTAGTAATAAAAGAAAAACAAACAAAAAAACTAGGAAGTAAAATTCTTGCTTGTAGAAACCAATTTTTCAAGGGTTGCAATGACTGTTTAATCAAATTCTGTGTTGCTAGGCTCTACTTAGAAATAACTTTCAGAACAGATAACTGACACTTGTATAAACAAGTTTGTTTTTTGAGGGTTACAGTGGCCATTTAATCTTTACAAATTCTGTGTTGCTAGGCTCTACTTAACTACAGCAAGTTCGTGAGTTGGTATTATTTACAACATGCTGCAAGAAAATTAGTATATTAACTTCATTAGGTCTATGGTCAATCAATATCTATCCTACATGTCCTCATAATGTGCACATACTTCCTCCTCTTATGCCTATAAAACAACCTCATTTAGTAACGTTCTACCTTGGGTGGCTCTTGGGCTTTGTGTATTGGGTGGACATTTAGTTTTTTTAAAAAAAGCAATGCCTGGGACTGATTTACTAATAGTTGGTTCAACAGTTCAATCAGGAAATTTTGGTCTCAGACCTGTTGACCGTTGATCTCCCAAACCTGGTCATCAATTCTTTCAGTTATAAATCTTTTAAGGTGGGTAAAATTTCTACAGTTGACAACTCTCCTCGACTAGTATTTTGCAAAGAATGAGGGAGTAGTTGGTGATGTTGTTTTGCAGTAACATCCTTGGCAAACTGACTGCAACTGTTGCACCCCCACCACCCAACTCAATTGTGTGGCTGTGTTCAATTTCTAAGCTTCTTCAAGTTTGGTTTTGTTTTAGAACTCTTTCCTTGATTTCCATTGATTGGAAAATGTTTTAGCCCATATGAACCCACTCTCTGACTACCTAGATTTCCTAACCAACATGACCTGGTAAAATTATAATTTTTCCATAATCCCATATACTTTCACATTTTACCTTATATCTCTATTTTGTTTCAAGAATTACACTGTATAACACAATTTTTGTTCTATTATTCAACTATTATTTTCATTTCAATCATTATTATATTATACTAGCAGGATAGCCTGGCATTGCTTGAGTGTAGTGAAAGCTTTAAAACTAATCCATGGTCCTGGAGCTCAGACTCTTTGGATGTTGGCACAAAAGACTAAAAAGCAATAGTTGTTTCCAGTTAAAGTGAAACCATAGACTGAAAGAAAAATGAATGGATGTAAGTCAAATTTTGATTTCCTGGTATCGATATCAAATAAGTTTTTTTCATCGTAAACTGAATTTTGAAGGCTAAATAAGTCCTCTGAGTAAATGGTATCATGGCTGAGACTAAGAACTACAATTATACCTACTTAGAGCCAAACCCAAAGCAAAAACTAAAATAAAAGGGCTGAAAAAAATACAGACATACATGCAGATAAACAGACACACACACAAACATCTTGCCTTTTATTTATATATATATATATATATATATATATATAATCAATTTTCTGCACTATTGTAAGAACTGCAACCTTGAAACTATTGTAAGAACTGCAACCTTGAAACGTCTGAATATCATTTCTTATGTCTTTGTCTATGAGTGTATCAAATTTGATTAAAATCGAACCACTCCTTCTATAACCCTATTTTTTCAATTATCGATATTTATCGGGGATACCTCGACACAAAACCTAGCTAAGAACATTCGCAGACGCTTATAATACAACTATGTAAATTTTCAAGAAAATTGATTCAGCCGTTTCGGAGTCTATAGGTAACGGACACACACACACACAAAGTTCCATTTATAAATAAGTTTAGATTCTTATTTGCTTACACCTAGAAAAAAATGGCTAATATTTCCTTCAAACTTTGCTTTTGGCAAGTTCCACTTTACAGTCTGATCTAATATATCCCATTCTTGTAAGAAAGGTGTTTTATTGACTGTCTTCTTAGAAGCTAGCCTTAATTAATAATGATATAAATGCACCCACTTTATTTTTTCTACAAATTACCTGCTAATGGAAACTGACCTACAAAAAGATAATCTTGAAAATCTAGATTTCATTAATAATGCTTTAATAAAAAAAATAATTTAGATAAATTTATTTAAATAATTAAGTTCTAACCCAAATAGTAGATAGGTCTACCTATCATTCAGTTCAATCTCCTTCCCAGTATTTTGAACAGGAATAGAAAAGTTTCCTTGTTAGGATTTGGCTTCTGGTCGCTTCTAAGTCTACTGCAACTCTGTATTTCTAATATCTCTGCCTGAGCTCTGCAATGTTATTCACTCATTAAATCTTAACCTTCTACCTTGGATAGCTCTCGGGTCTTGCGTTGGGTGAACATTATAAAAAAAAAAAACAATGTCTGTTTAGTTTTTCATAGTATTTTTCCAATTTTCATAAGCATTCTCCACTCCCAATATTAGACCAACTATTCTATGTAAACTTCTGTCCTGGGTATGACGATAGACTACATCTGGCAGCAAGGCCTTTGATTGGGAGGTTTTGAGGAGTGTGGGACCACTTCTTAATTGCTGTTTTTCCCAGGTCTATCTCCTATCTTAAGGTAGTAGCACCTGTTAGGGTCCAAGCTATGGGCAAATAGTTAACCCTTAAACTGGGTTCAAAATGCAATGAAAGTATAAAAATACATATTCATAGTAAAAGTACCAGCAATTCATTTTTTAAAAGAGAAAAAAAAACAGTTACCACATTACATTTTTGAAAAAGAAATTACTAATGCTCCCAAGAAAATTTTAGCATTAAATGATCCATAAGGAGTTGATATGCTACTAAACAAACCCTCTGAAACTTCTATCCTGCACAACATTAAAAGTTTATTTTGATAATCATTACAGCACAATTGAAGCACAGACAGTGAAGCTATGGTTTTTCCTCTCAGCCCTACTTAATATAATTTCATCTATCTGATGACTCCTGTACAAAACAAAATCTTTAGTTGTTTACAATATATTGATGGCATAATCATATTGATAATATACTTAGGTAAAACAACAAAATTTCTAAAATAAAGCTTTAAAGAAAACCTTACTTCTGAACTGAACATTAATAAAATCTCTTTCCTTAATTTGTAGTAGGTTGCCATTGCTTTCTGTGGTAGACTGGTTGCCAGCCAAGGCGATAGAACCCAATCTATCCTATTATTTAACCCATAACTGGAGGCAAGAGATGGATTAATACCTTTCTAAAGGATATTTGTGCAACAATATATTGATGGCATAATCATATTGATAATAAACTTAGGTAAAAAAACAAAGTTTCTAAAATAAAGCTTTAAAGAAAACCTTACTTCTGAACTCTTCATTAATAATATCTCTTTCCTTGACATTTTAGGAGGTGCTAATTAGGCATTCAGTTAAGTGCCATACATGATACACGCTTTGGTCGATCAAGTCTCGAAAGAGACATTACTGACTGGGCAGAAGATTAATCTGCAGTAGGTTGCCATTGCTTTCTGCGGTAGACTGGTTGCCAGCCAAAGCTATAAAACCCAATCTATCCTAAAGGATATTTGTGCAAAAGTGAATGCAAGGGATTCAACTAGAATTTGAACTTGGCCCCCGATTTGTTGTTTCAAGTGGATATCTACTGCACCACAACATACATCCTTAATTAGGCATTACTTCATTGTATTAAAAACCTACAAGTAACATTTCTTGTCTTCTAAGATAACAAAAGAAAATGTCCTCACATATACCAAATAACTGTTATAAAAAACACAATTAACTAAGCAAAAATAATGATCTTCACACACACGCACACATTGTCTTCTAAGGAACTGAGTAACATTAAAAACTTAGTGCATATACTAAGCCACAAAAATTTCCTAAGTTGGCCAAGCATAGAAATGATGCAATATGGGAACCAGTAATACAGAGTGATAGAGAAAATCATCAGTGTGAATGGATGCCCGGCCATTTGGTCGTTGATGGCTTTGATTCAGTAGCTGGTCTTCGAGTTGACTTTTGCAACAGTGTTCTTCCCTGCCCATGCTTTGAATTTCAATCTCAAGGAAATCACGCTGAAATATCGCTAGATGTCTCTCTGCCAAGTTGAACCAGATTGGACGTGCACACAACTGGGTGAATGAAAATGGCTCCAAAAATAAATTGAATGACGCCTGAATAAGTTGTGGAAAAAGTTTTTATACACAAAAAAAAAAATAGAAATAGAATATAAAAAATTGCTAATCGTATCTTTCCCAACCCCTGTCTCTACTTAGCCGACAATGAAATGGAAGTTTCGTCCGATTTCTGTAAGTAGTAATTTGCGAAGCGTTGTTCTTCTTATCATGAAGTCGAGTTTCTGGTTGGCAATGTCAGTTCACTCAAATTGGAGTTTTCAAGTGTGTGATGATTCAAAAATGTCTTTGTTAAATGTCTTTGTTCACTTCACACTGAAGTTTTACAGAAACTGCCGAAGGATTCTTTCTGTGTGTGGGGGCAGCAGTGGCGGTATGTTTCTTTCCTGTCTTAGCTCAGCACAACTACAACTTGTCTCTGGTCCTCCGGGGCTCTATTTTTATGCTTGTCCCAAATTTACTGGTGGGGGGATGACAAACACTGGGTGTTCATGCAAATCCAATCTTTGACCAATGAAATCACTTTTACCCACGTCCTTGGGGCTGAGCCACTTTTTTCTCTCTCTCTCTTCCCTTGGTTCAACCAATGAAGCAGCACTATTTTGGTGACATCACTTTTCGGCTTTTTCTTTTTGACGTCAACAAATCTAGCTTTTTAGGTTTATAATCTTTTCCAACCACATTTTAAATTTCACTTTATTCTCATAGAATTTAACCTTTCGCACTTATCAAATATTTCCTTTATTTGTGACAATCTTTTTTGACAATCAAAAACTGTTTTGTTAAATTTTCACTTTTCTTGGTGGTGTAGCTCAGACATCAATTGTATTTCTCTTAGTCATGCTGTTTCTGCTTGTCAGTAATAATAACCTCATTTGATCCATCTGGTTATCAATAGCACACCTGCACAACATGAATTCATTCATATTTTCGGCTTTGGGTTTGCGATCTTTTATTTTCCTCTGCTCATATTGGAATAAAATAAATTTATTACCTGCATTCATATTAGAACAAACACCTTTTTTTTTTTCAGTTGGTTCTTTTCGATTTATAAAAATTATGAACCAACACAATTCCTTCCTCCTGATCGACAACAATTAATCTGCACAATTAATAATACAGCTAATAATAATTTCTTCCTTTCCATTGCTGGCGATAAATATTATATTTCTTGCATGCAAAATATAGTGTGATATTAGCATAAGGACACATGGCCTAGTGGATATATGCGTTGGTTCGTTCCAGTGACTTAACCCAAAGGGTTGTGCATTCAATATCAGGCTACAGCAGTAAATAACTTAGAGAGTTAAATTAAAGGGAAATAACTACATGGCTATCAGCAGGGAGATAACTACATGGTTACTGGAAGTGGCATTGCACATGCAATGAGAATGATACACCTCAGTGATCAAAACAAAGGGTTTGGTTTGAAATTCCTAGCACCTGAAGAAGGCTGGAACATACAATGGCCGGAATGTTGTAAACATGGCACTAAAGATGTGGACAACAGTCCAAACAATGTAAATAATGATCATTAACTTATTCTGCCATGACCAGATATGCTCTAACTATAATGAAACTGTCATTAAAAATATAATTCATCTGCATATAGCACTTTAGGATTGCAATAAATATCTTAGATTAATCCTTTACTAAAAAATTTTGAAACAGCTAACCCTAACTGTTACCAATAACTTGGAAGCTCAACCACCAGCAGCACACAATAAAAATAATGTTGTTTTATAATTTTTTTTTTGAGAAAGAGAGTGCTTCTCCAATACCAATAATCACAAAAACAAATTAAAATTCTTATAGATTGGTCACACAAGCACAACATACTCTTTGAGATTAATTTATGAATTAAAAAATAAGAAATTTCTTACTTAAAATATTGCAGCTAAAAATAAAGTTTAAATGCAATATTTTAAGTTAGAAATTTCTTACTTTTTATCTCAATAAAATATCTTGTCCTTTACTTTTCCAGGTTTAATATAATCTTAAGAATATTAATTTTCATGCATACATTTTCATGTGAACACTTTCTTTCAAATTGCACTTTGCACTTATAATCCTGAGATTTAACATATGGTGCATCTTGTCTTGATGTGATAATATTTAAAAGTTCTCCAATTGGGTATTTTTTTTATTCCCTTCTTGAAGGGAATAAAAAAATACCCAAGTTTTGGGTTCATCTTTTGTGGGATGGTAAATTGAACAGAAAACCTTTCATCAGTCTTTCATGTTCATATAAACCATAGATTATTTATGTATTAAGTGAAAAGATAATTTTAAAAAATTTACATTGAATGATACAAATATTAAAATATATTCTGTCTCTGAATTAATTTTTAGGCAAGTGAGAATAATTTGTAAATCCAGCAAAAGTGGTGTGTTTATAAGAAACAGCATTTTTTAAAACTGTGGCAGATTTCACAATTACTTAATTTTGACTCTAAATGAATTATGTCCTACCAGCAAAAAGTAGACCCAGAAGACAAAAGTTGTCGTTTCAAGAATTGTTGAAAAAATTATTTTTAATACTTAATTCTGACTTTACTAATGGTACTGTGCCTCCTCGGTCTCACATTCTCTCTTTTCTGACCACAAGTGTAATCGTTACATTGAGTCAATAACTCTATCCACTGCTAGGAAGGTTGGGTCACTGTGTGGAGCCAGGAAATTTTTTCTGCCTAAGTCCATCTTGCACATATACAAATCAGTCATCCAACCATGTATAGAATACTGTTGTCGTATCTGGTCGGGTGCCCCTGCTGTTCATTTCAGGGTTCTCGACAGGCTCCAAAGGAGAATCTGTAATGTGATCGGTCCAGACCTGGCAGCTCGACTCCAGCCACTTTCTCACCAGTGGAATGTGGTTTCCCTCTGTCTCTTCTACAAATATTTTCATGGTTTCTGCTTCAACAAGCTTAAGTCACTGGTGCCCCTTCCACAAGAATTTACTCAAGCAACCAGACTGGCAAGAAGGCCCCACCCTTTTACAGTTAAATCTACCAAATGCAGCCAACAATTCTACTCCAGCAGCTTTTTTTCTCGCACTTCTCGCCTGTGGAACTCCTTTCCATATACTTGCTTTCCTGATGATTACAACCTTCAGGAATTTAAATGCAATGTCAATTCCCATCTCTTATCCACTTGACTCCAGTCTTTCTCTTGTCCTTTCTACATCACCTAGTGTATTTTGTTCTCTTCCTTTCTTACACTACCTTCGCAACTGTCATCACACTTGTATTCCCATTCTTCTCTTGCTCTTTCTCGGACGCCCTTGTTTGTCTTTCTCTTTGCTCTCCTCCTGCTTAAACTTTGCTCTTATGTAGTCCCCTGCTCATCAGTTGTGGTACCATGGTGAAATGATTAAAAAAAAAAAGGTGTTTAATTTAATAAAGGTTAGTGGATAAAAATTGTTTTTATGAGTCATCCGATTGGTCCATAACTCTAACAAAGTAGTTTAATTCAAAATTAGCTTTTCATGAATTGGCTCTAAAATAATTATTAGTTTGAATTGGGATTTGTTTCAAGTTATTACAGAAGTGTAAAGGTAGTAAATTTTGAAGATTTGTAGAAAATATCCAAGTCTCTTTCCAATGACGTTTAGTTTTCTCTGATTTATTTTTCCTTTTGTTGGATTATTTCTTTCTGTTTTCAGCTCTGGAACTCATTGTCAAATCTCTGTTAAAGATGACTGAAGATGCTTCTGACAAAGCAAAAGAAGCCATGAGCAAAAGGATAGAAGCTGTGAAACAACATGCAAAGTTGCTGAAGACTGCCATGGAAGATACTACTGCAGTGAGTATCATTTTGCAATGGAAAAGGATATATACCTAAATCACACACACACATATTTTCATACGGAAGTTAGTCGATTATGCACCCTTGATTTCTACCTTTCAATATCTTCAGTCATTTTATATCAACTGATTCTCCAATATTTTAATTTTTTTTCCCACACACACACACAACGCGTGGAAATGGAAATTAAAGTATTAAAAAGACCCCGATATAGCTTGGAGTATAATAAAAACAACCAAACCTTACAATGAGGGTAAAATATGCGGATTGAGCCAGAAGGAAAAGTTGGCTATTATTTTATTCTCAGACAAAAATGAATTACGAAATGAAAGAATAGAAATTATGTCCAAGTGTAACGATGCCATGAATAACTTCTAGGATCATACGATCATGGATGAAAGTCTTCTAAGACCTTTAAGTAACTTCTAATTTGAAAATCGTGCATTCATAAGATCCCTGTTACGTGAGCATTACAAAAAAAAAAATGGTAAAAGCAGTTATTGTAAATTGCCTGAAGACACTGAAAGATAGAAACCTGGGTCACGAAATAACTCGTTTTCAAATAAAAAAATATTCAAAAGTTCTACAATTGTATTGAACTCTTTTCAATACAACTGTGTACTGGTCTAATTTTATTATGACCAAAAACTAATTAAATAATATATATATATATATATATATATATATATATATATATATATATATATATACACACACACACACACACAGAGCAATTAATGGAGTTTTTTTTTATCTGACAATATTTTTTATTACTATAAACGTTATATTTAGTGGGCAAATGAGGTTTTTTTTTTTTTTTTTTTTTTTTTTTTAAGTAGGAAAATTAATACTTCTTAATTTCATTGTTTTTTACATAGTGGTGTCTATAAAAGTCCTGTACCTATAAAATATAGCATTTATAGTAACTCTGTGAAAATTTCATGGTTTTCCTATTTTGAATTTTCTGATGATTCTTAAGTTAATGATTGAATAAACTCATGGAAAATTCTATGATAATAAAATATCCATAGAAATTCCCCTATCACATAGTTAAATATTTGAACTTAATAACTTTAGCAAAAGATTGCAATAACAATCATAAATATGAATGCTGCTTATTATTTTAAGAAGTGGGTACAAATGAAATGATTTGTAATTGACAACTTTTCACTTTCTCACCGGTGCAGTGTGGCTTCCCTGTGTTTCTTCTACAAGTACTTTCACGGCTTCTGCTCTGATGAACTTAGCTCACTGGTAACTCCTATATATGAATTTACTCGAGCCACAAGATTAGCAACTAGGTCCCACCTTTTACTGTGAAACCAATAAGATGCAAACGTAATACTACTCCAGCAGCTTCTTTTCTCACACTTCCCGCCTTTGGAATTCTCTTCCATTTACTTGTTTCCCCAACAGCTACAATCTCCAAGAATTTAAATGTAAAGTCAATAGTCATCTCCTATCTCACTAACTTGCATCCTCACTCTCATTCTCTCATCTCATTTCTGCAGTATTCTCATCCCTCTCCTAACCGCTTCCTGACACCCCCTGTATTCTGTCACTTCTTTTCATAACTTTCCTCTTATGTAACCCTCTGCACAACTGTGGTAGTATAATGCCTTGCTTGGGGCGATACGATTATAAAAAAAAAATTTTTTTTCACTGAAAAATTTCTATCTTCCCTTTCTTTCATTTTCTCACTGAAACCAAGTAGCATATGTCTTGTCTTGTCAAAATAGTCTGTTATTTATGAGTTATTGGCAGTATGTGAAACATTTCTATCTTTTGTTCTTTCTTTCTAGCCAAATCACTCACTTTCAAATATTTCTCTTAATAATAATTTTAAAATAATTCTGCAGATGATGTTAGTTTATAAATAGATTTTTTGGTGATTGCCTTACTTGATTTCCATTGTTTGATACTGTGCATTTGAAAAATGGTGTATATATCATGGTTGTCATTATGAGATCAAAGTGTAGTACCCGTTCTTATCATCTTAATCTGATTCTTTCTCTCCACTTTTTATCTTCTCTTCTTTCATTTTATCACTGAAGCCAAGTAATGTCTTTTCCCCCTCTTTCCATGCAATCAAAACAATATAGTCTATTATTTATGAGGTATTGGCAAGGTGCAATGGTCATGTGAACTAATAAAGGGAGGGACAAGCCCAATTATAATAGAAGAAATAATGTCAGGTTAAGAAATACTTTAGTTGCTGGAATATTATTTTTACATTTTGGGTATGAAAATAAAGATATCTGATATAGACTAAAATTTTCCAACAAATGATGTGCATTCCCTAAGTAGAGTAAATGAGCTTGACTCTATTGTGATGACTTCGCATGGCCCAATGGTAAAGCACCCTTGGCTTAAATGTGAATCAGTCAGTTAAGTGCCATATGTGATACACGATTGATCAGTCATATCTCGAAAGTAGATTTTCCCACAGTATTTTGCCATTACTTTCTGTGGTAGACTGATTGCTTACCAAGGTTATAGAACCCAATCTGTTCTGCTATTTAATCCATAGCTGGAGGTAGAAAAGATGGATTAATACCTTTCCCAAGGATATTTGTAAGTGAATACAACAAATTCAACTGGATTTGGAACTCGGCTCTGTAGAATCATATTTCTGCTGCCTCTAGTCTCTTCTTCTGTGATGAGATTTTCCAACATTCACTTCATTTTTGGTATCTTCAATTATAATTCCCATATTGGGCTTTTTTTTCTTTTTCTTGGCAACCATACATTGTCGTTTTACAATTGATCTTTACATTCAGTGACATATAGGAGGTCCAATATTACATAACAGTTCAGTACTCTTTTCTTTGGTTCTAATGAAATTTTCCTGTTTCTTAATAGTTTGCTTATATTTTGGAAAGCATTATTCACAATTGCAATGCCCCTTCAGATTTTAGTGTTGCAGTTTCCATCCTCCATTATAATACTTTCTAGATATTTAAATTTTTGCACATTTTTGGTATCTCCAATTTGTTGGGCTGTTTCTTTTTTTTCTGACAACCGTACAATCTTTTCTTACAATTGGTGGCTAGTCTTTTCTTCTCCCTTTCCATTCCTACCTGCAGTAAGGATTCCTTCAGTTTCTGTTTTGTGCCTACTAACTGATTATTATTATTATTATTATTATTATTATTATTATTATTATTCCTAACACATCTTAATTTGATTGAAGAAAGTAAATTTTTGTGGATGGAAACTAAACATGTATGTTGTGATGTAACAGATAGCGGCTTAGAATGAGAAATTTGAGAGAGTTTGTTGCATTCACCTTTTTAAATTTTTATAATCGTGTTGCCTCAAGCAAGGCATTTTATTGCCACTGTTGTGCAGTGGGTTACATAGAAGGAAAGAGTGACAGGTTATAGGGATTGTCAGGAAGTGGGTAAGAGAAGGATGAGAATACTGATGAGAGTGGAGTGGACGGAGAAAGGAGCATGAGATGCAGGTTAGTAAGATAGATGACTATTGACTCTACATTTAAATTCTTGGAGATTGTAGCTGTCGGGGGAGCAAGTAAATGGAAGGAAATTCCATAGGCGGAAATGTGAGTAAAAAAAGCCGGTGGAGTAGAATTTGTGTTTACAATTTATTGGTTTCACAGTAAGAGGGTGAGACCTAGTTGCTAATCTTGTGGCTCGATTAAATTCATATATAGGGGGCACAAGTGAGCTAAGTTCATCAGAGCAGAAGCCGTGAAAGTATTTGTAGAAGAGACACAGGGAAGCCACATTGCACCGGTGAGAAAGTGACTATTCGAGCTGCCAAGTCAGGATCGATGAAATTACAGATTCTACATTGGATTTTGCCAAAGACAACTAGGTGGATAGCAGGAGCACCATATAGAAGCACCATTATATTTATGTACAAATATAAGAATCCTCACAACTTGTGGGATTTGTCAACAGGAACAAGGAAAAATTTAGTGTTAATTTCTTCAAGAAGCTTACCTTAAATTATTTTCAACATTTATCTCTGGATCTAGAAACATATCATTGCTTACTGGATTAAATCCTAAGAATATCTGGTTCTATATTTCTTCATGAATTCACATATTTAAAAAAGAAAATTTGTCATATTTAATGCTACCTGGCCAATCTCTCTAAAAATACCATCAAAATCATGTTTCATAATTCTTAATTTTGTTGAAAATTCATATTTTTTAAAATAACATTGGCTGAATTTGGTTTCACATGTAATATTTCCACATAAGTATTTTTGGTATAAAAGACAAGTAGATCAGTTTAAAAGTTTTTTATTCCATGTTCACATGTTTAAAATGTATTGGATTGTCTGGAAAGTTTATGCCAATTTTTTTTTAGTTGTACATGTTAGAACATGTCAAATTTATCGACAGATTTAATATGCTTACATTCCACACTTCAAACTATCTCTTGAGAAAGAAAGTTTAAAACTATGTCAATTTTGTTTAAAACTATGTCAATAGAAGATAATCATGTGCATTTTAGATACTTGTAAACACAAAAATACCTTGAAGAAACAAAAAAAATATTTGTACGGAAGTGGTTTGCTAAGTTTAGAGTTCGGTGACTGTAGCCTTATTAATGAAGAATGCTCAGGCAGCCCATCCCTCACAAATGATGCACAAATCAAGGAATTTATTGAGAATAATCCATGTTAGACAACATGAGAATTGGCAGAAACACTAAATTTATCAAAATCTACCATCAATAAGCATTTAGTGAAGATTTGATACTCAAATAGTTATTGATGTCTGGGTATCAAATGATCTGAATGAAAAGAATCTTTTAGATTGCTTACGGTCATATCACGTTGAATACACAGGTTCTTGTTGATCACCGAAGTTAAGCAACGTTGAGCCTGGTCAGTACTTAGATGGGTAACCGCTTGGGAATACCAGGTGCTGTAAGCGTTTATTGATGGATGTGCATTGTGGTGCAGTGGATGTCGGCTCAGAAAGAGAAATCGGCGAGTCGATTTCAAATTCCAGTTGAATGCCCTGCGTTCACTTACGCGCTAGTATCCTTGGGAAAGGTATTAATCCGTCTCTTCCCTCCAGTTATGGGTTAAAAAAAGGGTAGGACTTGGGACCCTGCCCTTATATAAATACCAACGAAACTTTCTCTGTCGGGGAGGAAGCTGGCTCAACCCACCGGTGCATGTGGCTTGGACACAATCTTTTAGATTTCATTTCTGTCTGTGACTTACTGTATAAAAGCAATGAAAATGCACACTTTTTTAAGCAAATTATGATGGGTGATGAGAAATGGAGCATTGACTACAATTTTCAGTGAAAAAAAATCCTGGGTTAAGCAACATGAGTCAACTTCAGTCTCCCCAAAAGCAGGTCTTCATTCTAAGAAATTCATGATGTGCATCTGGTGGTATTGGAAAGAAATCCTGTACTATGAGCTTCTGCAAAACAGCCAGTTAATTGATTTTAAAAAGTATTGCTTGCAACTGGATGAATTAAAGGCCGCAATTTAAGAAAAACAACCAGAAGTGACAAACAGGAATGGTGTTGTTTTTCATCAAGATAATGCCAGACCTCGTATATCTTTGGGGATCCATCAAAAATTATTGCAGCTTGGCTGGGAAGTGTTACCCCACCTGCCATATTTACTAGACATTGCTGCTTTGGATTTTCATTTATTCAGGTCCTTACAAAATAATCTAAATCGTAAAAATTTTAATTCTTTGAATGACTTAAAAACCCCCTTGAGTTCTTTGCTGATAAAACACCAAAATTTTGTGAAGATGGAATATTTAAGTTGAATGAAAGATGATGAAAAGCTGTGCAACAGAATGGTTCATATTTAGTTGAATAAATATTTAATGGCATAATTTTTGTTTTAAAAACCCTTAAAAATCAGCAAGAACTTTCTGGACAACTCAATATATACAGTCTCCATGTCTTGCATTGAGCTCTTTTTTTTTTTCTTCATTTTGTTCCAAATTATGATTCCCATTCAGGAAATTCCTGTCTCAAGGGGTGTAACTCGTGGTTACTAGTTCTTGTGCACATGCTACACAGTCTGTCAAAATTTGACTAAGTGTAGAGAACCCTAGGAAATTGTCTTGATGACTTAGAATAGTGGCAGGTCATTTTTTTTAAATAAAAGTTCTAGATTCACTTAGGTATGCACAAATGAACATCTTATCAAATTCACAATAACCTAAAAAAATGGTATAAAACCTGATTTATCCACAATTATATATTCTTATTTTCATTAGTTTTATTAAATAGAGTAATTGAAAAAAAAAATTATTTTTACCCAAAGCCATTTTGAGACAGATGGAAAGAATGTATTTTATGTGTGCCTATGATACATGCAGATTAAAATAAAATTAAAAAAATATTAATTGCAAGTAGAATTTGAAGAAAAATTTAATTGAAAGTTTATTTTTCATTTTTTGAATACAGTATACTGAACATCTCATTCACTTGTTGTCTTTTGAATCAGGTTCTTCAAAAAGATAGTCAGTGGCAAGCGGTATCATCTGCCTTTGAAATTCGGCAAGCTGTCATGAATGACTGTGAGAAAAAGGTCATGGATGCCAGGTAATTATTATCTATCTTTTGGCCTTTTTATCTTTTTTTTTCTCTTTGTATTAAAAGCCATGCAAGATGTTAATATATGTAAATCCATTGATTTTATAGTAAAGACTGAATAGGACATAGTGCATACATGCTTGAAA
This sequence comes from Ascarosepion bandense, assembly GCA_037127315.1. Classification (NCBI taxonomy): domain Eukaryota; kingdom Metazoa; phylum Mollusca; class Cephalopoda; order Sepiida; family Sepiidae; genus Ascarosepion; species Ascarosepion bandense. The sequence goes on from JBBBDQ010000561.1 coordinate 908,938, forward strand.
GTTTTGTTTGTTTCTCTTAATATTAAATTAGGGGGAAAATATCTGAAGGCTCAACACCTTAAATTGTTTAACATCATCCCCTCCTACAGAAGAAGTGTAATCATCATTCACAACATCAGTCCCAACACAGTTATCATTTGAACAAGGGATCTTTAAACAATAAATACTAGTTGATGTGGTAATTTTATATTTTGTGTCCCCCATTTGGCTTAGTATGGCACAAGGTTGCAGTAATAGAACACCCATTAATTATTAAACTTAATATTCTACTTCTTACAGTAAGTGCTACAGGGATTTATTCAATTTATCAGCTTGGTATGGCACAAGGCTGCAGTAGGAGGCCACCCAATATATATATATAATGAATCTTTGACCAGCTTCTGTCCTGACTTTGTCTTAAAACTTGAATTTCATTGAAGTCTTGGACTTAGACTCAGATTGTAACGGAAAGAACAGGTTCTGTTTGTTGTATTGTTGATATTGAGAGAGGAAATTATCGATGAGGAAATGAAAGAATGATTCATCAACAACAGAATGAAGGGACAAACAACTGTTTGAATAATAGAAACAAGTTTTTAATATAAATACAATTCTAAGTGATATTTGGTTGCGGGATGGGAATGTTTGTGTTATGCTGTGTATGCAATACATATAAAGGTATTACACTTGTGTTTGGGATAAAGAGATATACTGTCCAAAAGATTATGAGTGTCAGCCTTATCTGACCTCTGAATGTTCATTCAGATCTGATTGCAAACTAAACAATGTTAAAGATCAGCTTTATCTGACTACCAAATGTTCATTCAAATCTGATTGTAAATAAAACAATGTTTTTACTTGCATAGGATTTTCATCATGCTTCAAGTGAAAACATAAATATCTTTCTGGAGAGACCATTACTTCAAATAGAAGACATTATTCACATTTGAAGTTACTGAAACCGAAAGTTCGTTTGTCTGGTTTCTTTATTTTTCCTTTTTCTTTTTCTTTCACAAGGCTGGGATAATTTATACATTTCTTTCAACCATGTTCCATCTCTTTAGCAAGGCCAAAATTGTTTATCTAAATAGTTTGACATCCTTTCCGTCTCTCTCCTACGTTTTGTGCCTTTTTTATCAATCATGTAGGTAAGAGGGTCTCTGATTTTTATTCCACGGGTGATCGAATCTTTTGACTTCTTTGCCCACTGTCGGTCAGTCAGTCTCTACCACTATCATCACTTAGCTTAGTGCGGAAAAGGGATGTTGTCTTTCTTGTTTTATTTATCTCTGTATGTAACAATATATAATGTCAGTGGTATGACTTGGAGTTTCATGCATTACTTGATCAATGCATATTACAAACTGATCATTTAAAAGATTTGAATTTAATTTCACTTGATGTTCAGGGAAGTTAAATTTTACAAATTTAGGGTACTATTTTTAATTTATCAATTAAATATTTTTAGAAGTTGCAATTGTTTTTAGAAGGGTCACTATTAGTATTAGTATTATTATTATTATTATTATTATTATTATTATTATTATTATTAGTATTAGTATTAGTATTAGTATTAGTATTAGTAGTAGCTGAGTAACTGTTATTATGCAGGTGAGCAAAGAATAGTAGCATTTTAGGCTTAATATTTGAGTGTCATTTGAGTAATATTTGGACTGATTACTTCGGCAACTATTGCAATCTAATCCTCTCCTTGTAAGTTCTGCCTTGTCTGTCATTGTAACTATTTTACTGTTCTGTGTATATCCGTTAGCACCGAATATTTTGCTGACTAATACCACAGCACACTTTCTCTGTGTATCATATCCACATTGGCGATACAACACTCTGTAAAGTCTGATGTTGTTTAACTCAAAGATGTGCCTTAGGTTTCATAGTTAAAAAAAAAAAAAAAAAAAAAAAAGGGCCAACCAAATCATGACCTTCTAATTACACACTCCCATAGCAATGCAAAAATTAGGGTTATTTTTTTCTAATCCACAGGTATCCACCTACAATAAAATAGATTTCTGTGCTTGTTTAATTATGTCAAGACATAATCATCTTCCATAAAACAAATTCACGATAAACAGACTTACAGAAGATTCAAATAAGTTTTTTAAAGACCACAATCTGAATGTTGCTACCACCACCAACACTAAAGTTGTTCTTAGATGTAACCTTTAACCTGAGCAATGCCCTTTACAAACCATATGCTAAAGAGTCACACAATCACAAATACATCAATAAGGAATCAAATCACCAACATACTATCATTAATAAGCTGCATAAATCAATCCAATTTTATTCATGTACTAAATTTAGTAATAAATAAATTTTTAACAACTGCAAAATTAAATATATTAATGCATTAGAAAAAAGTAAGTTTAGAATATTGTCTTAAAAACAAAGTAGGCAGAAATAAGCAGAAACTACATAACATTATTTGGTTTAACCCACTGTTCAGTTGTAATGTCCAAACAAACAATGGTAAATTCTTCCTAAACTTTATTCACCAGCATATCAATCATTCCTCCATGCTAAAAAAATATTTTCAACGAAAAGTTTTAGTTGCATTAAGAAATTAAATAGAGCAAAAACAACGCTTTATCTATATATATATTATTGCAAATTAAAAAGCAATAACAAGAACCCAATTATTATCTGGAATATTGTTACTAAAGCCAAATTTTATAATGAAATAGATCCTTGAGAAAATTCAACGGAAATTCTGTAATGTGATCAATCCCGACTTGGCAGCTCGGATACAGTCACTTTCTCATCGGCGCAGTGTGGCTTCCCTGTGTCTCTTCTACAAGTACTTTCACGGTTTCTACTCTGATGAACTTAGCTCACTGGTGCCCCCTTATATACAAATTTACTCGAGCAACATGATTAGCAACTAGGTCCTACCCTTTAACTGTGAAACCAATAAGATGTAAACGAAGATTCTACTCCAGCAACTTTTTTTCTCACACTTACCGCTGGTGGAATTCCCTTCCAGTTACTTGCTTCCCTGACAGCTACAATCTCCAAGAATTTAAATGTAAAGTCAATAGTCATCTCCTTTCTCACTAACTTGCATTCTTTCTCTCATGCTCTCATCTCATTTCTGCAGTATTCTTATCCCTCTCCTACCCACTTCCTGATACCCCCTGTATTCTGTCACTCCTTCTTATAACTTTCTTCCTATGTAACCCCCTGCACAACAGTGGCAGTATAATACCTTGCTTGGGGCGATACGATTATAAAAAAATGTAACTTATGCCTTTTAGAAAAAGAAACCTGTTATCTTAATTCAAGTAAATAACCCTAATTTACTCAACAAAAAAAGTGAATTGATGAGCACATGCTGCCATAAAAAAATACTTACTCAAGTACTTAGACCCAGATTAACACAGATTCCTTATGTGTGCGTTTGTTTCTTTCTCACTCCCTTTGCTTGCTTCTTTTTCTCCCGCAAATATTTATTATACAAACAAAGATTTGTACCCACAGAATAAATTAATAGCTTTAAATAAAACAGACGTCATTATAATTATCCCAACCCGAGGAACCTTTCGGCCAAGACTTCTTCAAGGGCTTACGTTGGCTTAATTACAAATGGTTAATAAAAAGACAAAAACAAAGGGTTACTTACAACACTGGGGGGCAAAGATGGAATTCATTTAAAAATAAACTTTAAACAGTAAATATTAAAACGTAAAGGGGGTGTAAACATACAATTCCACAAGAGTGAATAAAAAAGAAAAATTGTTACACTCGCATTTATTATTAGTAATAATTATGAATTACCCCACTTTGAATTCATCTACCAGTATTTAATTTGAAAAAAATTTTTTAAATACATTTTTTAAAATTGTTTTATCTTCATGTAATCTTTGTCGATTTATATTATACTGTTTATAAATTAAAACACGACCCTAACATTGTAAGATTTAACTTTCACGAACATCAAGTGAAGTTAAATTCAAATTTCTTAAACACTCAGTTTGTAATATGCTTGTGATGATTGTGTAGTGCCTAAAACTGTGAGTGGTGCCACTGACATAGGATAATGTGTATATTTATTAATATATAATTAATAATTTTATTGATACTACTTTGAGCACTGTTTTATTAATATCTGAATAATATTTTTGTATATGTGCATATACTTGAGTGTGTATGCATATATATATATATATATATATATATATATATATATATATATATTGTGTGTATTTTGGCAGCATTTTTTCATTAATGCAGGTTTCATTGAATAATATAGACAAGTTTTGTCTATTAATTTTGTGTAGGATCCGTTCATACCGTCTGATATACTTGATGGTGATGTCGTTGAAAGACAACAAAAAATCACAGTATTTGTTGAATTTTTTATCAGGTCTAAGCTTTCGGCTCACATAAGCCATTATCAAAGAGTAAATAATAACACACAGTAAACATAGAACATTTAAGCTATTAACAATAAAGATAATTGAATTGAAAATATAAGTCCATCCCTACCGTGGCGGATGGCCGAAGACAGTGACAAAATCAGACCAGGGACCACAACACCACTATTTTGTCACTGTCTTCGGCCATCCGCCACGGTAGGGATGGACTTATATTTTCAATTCAATTATCTTTATTGTTAATAGCTTAAATGTTCTATGTTTACTGTGTGTTATTATTTACTCTTTGATAATGGCTTATGTGAGCCGAAAGCTTAGACCCGATAAAAAATTCAACAAATACTGTGATTTTTTGTTGTCTTTTAACGACATCACCATCAAGTATATCAGACGGTATGAACGGATCCTACACAAAATTAATAGACAAAACTTGTCTATATTATTCAATGAAACCTGCATTAATATATATATATATATATATATATATATATATATATATATATATGATTAGTATGAATAAAATATTTGTCACTCGGCTGATTGATGTTATATTCAGCACCTTAACTTGAGAGTTTCTTAGACATACCATTTTGAAATCATTCTGTTCACTTGTCAGAAGGCTTTAAAAATTGACAATATATTTTCTCATTTTTATTATTTTTACTCCGACATTTGACACACATGCTCACAAACACACTAAACCAAAACAATCTCACACCTATAACATGTGCATAAATTTATTTTTAACTTATATGCATTTATATGAGGGTTAGCTGAAAAGTTCATAGGTTGACCAAGATATAAATGTAAGTAGATTCACCAGTTGGTAGACTAGAAGAATACAACAGCTGCTCAGCCATTTTGCTCAACTAACTGGTATGTTTTCTTATGTCTTGGTCAGCTTATGAATTTTTTAGATGATTCTTGTAGAGCCTCATGATTACTGTTAACCAAACACAGCAGATCTTGTGTAATCTCTTTGTTAATTTTTTTTTTTTCACCAATTTCAATGAATTTCCTCTCGTTGAGACAAAAGATGTTCAATTATACCGATTCCAAAAGAACAAAATTACCAACATATGAATTACCTTTCGTAAACAATTGCTATCAATACCTTCCTACTTTATGTTTTATTATCTATTATGCTGAGTGTATGATGAACAAAAATTTCTGATAATGTGTACTTGTGTATAATATCAGTCAGTTAAGTGCAATGTTTTGATACACGCTTGGGTGATCATGTCTCTAAAGAGACATGAGTGACTGAGCAAAAAATTTTCTCACAGTAGGTTGCCATTACTTTCTGCCATAGATTGGTTGCCAACCAAGGCTATAGAACCCAATCTATCTTGCTATTTAATCCATAGCTAGAGGGAAAATCAATGGATTAATACCTTTCTCAAGGGTATTTGCACGTATGTGAATGCAATGAATTCAATAGGAATTCAAACTCAGCTCTTGGACTTCCTGTTCCGAGCCGATATCTACTGCACCACCCACACACGTGTAAAATATAATCACCATTTTTTTGTCTTTAATTTTTGTTTAAAATTTCTTGCATTATACAAAAGAAAACCTGGTAGTTTTCTGAAATTGTTTCATTTTCTTTTTCCTTTCTTACAGATTGCAACTTGAAAAGCTCCGGAAAACATTGGACGAAGGCTTTAATAATCCCCATACAAAACATAACAAAAGTCTGATGGTTGGACAAGATATATTTAACCGAATTTCTCACAGTCTTAATTTATATTCAACCGAGGTGAATTGAGAAATGATTTTTGCTTTTTAAAGTATTCTCATTTGTCTCAACTTATTTTCAGTCAGATCAGATTCAGTTGTTCAGGGATGTGTGTTATGGTACAGTGGATATCGGCTCGGAACGAGAAACCGGGGAACCGAGTTCGAATTTCAGTTGAATCCATTGTATTCACTTACGCACAAATACCCTTGGGAAAGGTATTAATCTGTCTCTTCCTTCCAGTTATGGGTTAAATAGCAGGACAGACTGGGTTCTATAGCCTTGGTTGGCAACCAGTCTACCGCAGAAAGCAATGGCAACCGACTGCGGGATAATCTTCTGCCCAGTCAGTCATATCTCTTTCGAGACATGATTGCCCAAGCGTGTTTCACGTATGGCACTTAACTGACTGACATTGTTCAGACTGTTGTCCTCATCTTTGTTGCCATATTCATCTTCAATATCTGTCTATATTTCTGAGATGAGGTATTTTAATTAATTACGCTATTTACATTTTTCAGACTGTTGTCCTCATCTTTGTTGCCATATTCACAATGTTTCGGTTGTTGTATGCTCTGACCTTCTTCAGGTGATTGGCATTTTTTAACCGAACCCTTTATTTTGTTCACTGAGGTAAATTGTTCTAGTTCCATGTGCCATGCTTCTTCTGGATGTTTCAATTTTAGTTATCTCCCTTTAACTCAACTCTCCAAGTTTTTTTGAACTTCCAATCCCTTGGGTCAGGTCACTGAATTCAACCAACGCTTTTATCCACTGGGCCATATCTCATGGCTCATGAAACTAGAACTATTTAGCCCGGTGGATGAAATGCCTTTCAACTTGGGAACAAATGTTTGGATTTCTTTGCTTGGCAAAGAAACAATTTTAAATAAGTCAATGGAGATATAAAATAAAACTTGTTATGCACATAACTGTAGATATATACTTGTGTATAAGCTGACTTAAGATATAACGTAACCTCTAAATTGTTTTGCATTAATTTTAATCCCTTCAAAACAAAATTATCTGTGTATCCGCAACCACTCACCGACAAATGGATGATTTTTAAACCTCTCCCAAAAAATTGCCTGTGTATCATGTGACCCCTTATATTTTGTGTAAGAAATGGATCATAAAAACTCACTCAATATTCTACTATATACAGTAGGTTTATCTGATCAATATGTTTGCCATCCATTTTGTTTTGGTTTACTCTACTGAAGTAAAAGAGCCTACCTACTTTTCTGTATAGATGTTTTTTTTTTTTTTTTTTTTTTAACCTGAAGAAGGTTGTAAAGTGGGTTGGCCGAAATGTGGTAGCAAGAAAAAAAAATGCAATCTGTAAAGAACTTCTACAATAATATTGATATCAATGATATCGGCTCGTCTTCCATCTGCTGATGTCGATTGACTGTGTCTGTAATTGAACGCCTTTTGATTGCAATTAATTTTTTTCAGGTGTCAAAAGCTGAAAATGAGGTAAAAATGGTTGAGAAATATAAACATTTGGTTGACCAAGGCCGAGAGCAATTTCGCAGGGAACTTGAAAGTATTGTTCCAAACATCAAGATTGGAGATAAAAAATGTGAGTTGGAAAAGTCATTTTACTTTCTCCTTCCTGATACATCTCACAAAAATATTTTCAAGTTGACTTAATAGCTCTTAATTAAAAGCAAAAAAAAAAGCAAAAAATCTTTTTGTGAGGATAGTTAATCTGGTTGATGTAATAAAGAAATTTCTTTTTAGTCTTTTCATCTATTTAATATCATTCCGAAATGGGAGTAACAAAATTTGCATGTGAGGAATGAACTTACTCCAGATGATCTGTAAAACCAACTTATTAACCATTACACCACTAAGAAGCAACCACTCCATTGTAAATAGCGGGATTTCAATTAATTTCAATCTGATCATTCGAAAGCAATACCAATACAAGACAAATTTTTCAAATTACAACATTTTTTTTATTTGGAATTTGATAGACTTTCCTTTTGTAGTTCTAATTTATAAACAAAAGTAAAAAATGTAAAATTATTGATTAATGTAGCTATAGATTAAATGTGGTAATTATATAAATACATAAGAAAAATGAAAAGCAGATGAGATTTGTCAACATTTTCTGGCTATTCATTCCATTTAAATATTCCATCTCTTATTGATTGATTCGTCCTGTTGGCGGGGCTTCTGAATATGCTGACTGCCCCTCTGCAGGGGGTAAAAGTCGCCCAAGGGTCCGCCTGTTGGCTGTGGGTGGCGACTTGTAATGTCTGAGGATGGGATCCTGGTGGTTGAGCAGGTCGTGACCCAGGTGAAAAGTGGTTATGATCTGCAACACACCACTTTGGCCCTTACCTGGGTTAGACGGGCGGTCGGATTGGGCCCAATCTGATCAATTGGCTGATCCTGACATGCTCTAGCTCATATATATTTCTTTTTGTCCTGACTGTATTATCCAATCTACTTTTGCAAAACGTCTTATTTGTGCTAGAATACGGGGGCTGAGGGTCAATTGTGTTAGGAGAAAATGACTGATGACTCTTGTTATATAATAAAACCCAGAATTTGGCAGAGGATTGGAATTTTATTCTTGGCACAAGTATATTGGTATTGTACCTGCGTCTCAGCCAAGGCGAATGGGTTTCCTCCTTGGTTCATTCCCAACCCTAGTTGGACTCTGTGGTGGAGCATTGGACCAATGAAAACTAAAACCCTATTATGGCTTCTTCCTTTAAAAAATCTAAAAGCTGTTTATCCGATTCAGATACTGAAACTGACATAGACTTTTCAAGATTCATTATTATCGAATCAATGGATGAAATTAAATTAGACCAATTGTCTCCTTTTTTGATTGAAAAAGTTATATCAAGTAGGTCAAATCCGAAAAATGTTAAAAAACTTAGAAATGGTAACCTGCTAGTGGAAGTTCAAATGAAGAAACACGCAGATAATTTGCTCAAAATGGATATATTTCACAACATCAAGTGCAGAGTGTATCCACACGCTAGATTAAATACTTCAAAAGGCGTTATAAGAAGCAGAGAGCTTTCATTAGCAACACCAGAGGGAATCGAAGCAGCATTAAAAAAACAGGGTATAAAGGAACATAAGAGAATTACCATCAGACAAAACAATGAAATTATACAGACACAGATGTACTCACTTTCGATAACCTGTCCATACCAAAAAATATCAGGATTGGCTGTTCAATAGAAAGGGTAGAGCAATTTATACCAGCTCTCCTCCAATGTTTCAAATGTCAAAATTTGGTCATCACAAAGACATTTGTGGAGAACGCCAAGTGTGTGGGAAGTGTGGTGAATGTGACCCAAACCACACAGAGAGTGAGTGCAAAAATATAAAATGTGTAAACTGCCATGAAGGACATGATTGAAAATAAAACAAAAGCTATTAAAAAGAAAACCTCAACTAAAAGAATAACACAATCCGCCCCGATAATTTCATCAAACAAATCCGAGGCACCTGAAGAAATGGAGATTGAAAATAAAACTCCACAAATAAGCAAAACTCAAAACAAAAAATGCATAAATCTCAAAATTAAATCTAAATGGAAAATAATTTAATCCAATGGAATATCAGAGGATTAAGGGCCAATTATTCAGAATTGTTATTGCTCATCACTAAATACTGCCCAGCAATCATATGCCTTCAAGAGATTCGCCTCAAAAGCAGCTATACCATTAAAATTAAAAACTATCATTCATACAATTATATCAAACATCACATTGATAGACCTTCTGGTAAGTCATCAGTGATCATAAACAATAATATCCCACTCAGGGAAATCAAACTAAATACAAGTCTACAAGCTGCCGCTATATCAGCAACCCTCCATAAGACGATAACAGTGTGTTCATTGTATATTCCTTCAAGCCAAGAACTAAAAGAATCAGAGTTAGATAATTTAATAAGACAGTTACCAATACCCTTCATTATAATGGGTGACTTCAATAGCCACAACGAGATCTGGGGAAGTAAGAAAACAGATAAAAAAGGCAAAATAATAGAATCAATATTAAATAAGCATCAGTTGTGCATATATAATAACAACACAAATACATATTTGCACCCAGCAACAGGTACTTGCTTTACAATTGATTTAACAATATGTTTGTAACAAATGCAAAAAATTACAGGTTCATTGCTCTTAGCAGTTGTGTGTGCAAAACACTAGAGCGGATGATCAATGCCAGATTTACATGGTACCTAGGAAAGAATAAATTAATAACCGAATATCAATCGGGTTTTAGAAGCCGAAGAAACCCAACAGATCATCTGATCAGATTAGAAACATTTATCAGAGAGGCTTCTATTAAAAAAGAACATCTAGTGGCTGTCTTCTTTGATCTAGAAAAGGCATATGATGCAACCTGGAAATACGATATAGTAAGAGACCTCAAAAACCTTGGGCTAGAGGGTAGAATGCTGGTATTTATTTAAAACTTCCTAGAAGATAAAAAATTCAAAGTCCGAATAGGAAATATCTTCTCTGAAGAAAAGGAACAAGAAATGGGTGTACCTCAAGGTAGTATATTGTCTGTTACGTTATTTAATATAAAAATAAACAATATTGTAAAAAACCTAAACAGAGAAACAAGCTGTGCTTTATATGTGGATGATTTCCTGATATGTTATAAAGCAAAAAACATTAACCATATTGAAAGACAACTTCAGATCTGCCTCGATAAGCTAAACAGATGAACCACAGAGAATGGACTAACATTTTCAAAAGAAAAAACGAAATGTGTCCACTCCTGCAACTCCACCTTGACCCAGTACTGAAAATCGATAATACCGAAATCCCAGTAGTAGATCAATACAAATACCTGGAAGTAATTTTTGACCGCAATCTCTCCTTCATTCTCCATATTAAATACTTGAGAATGAAATGCAATAAAACTATACAATTACTCAGAACTATAGCACTTATTGATTGGGGAGGAAGCAAAGAAACATTAATAAAATTGTATCATACTTTAATCAGATCAAAACTTGATTATGGCTGCTTCATTTATGGAGCAGCCAGAGAAATATACTTGAAAAAACTAAATATGATACATCACCAGGGAATTAGATTAGCTCTTGGAGCATATAGCACCTCTCTTTTTGAGAGCTTGTCCACAGAAGCAAATGAACCACCTATTAACTGGAGATGGGAAAAACTCGCTCTGCAATATTACCTTAAACTTTCATCATGCCATCTAAATCCAGCTTTCGGTACTATTTTCCAACTGCAATACACAGCTTTTTCAGCAAAAAGAAACGGCTGTTAAACTTTTCAGTTTACTGATTAAAGAAATCATACAAGAGAACCAAATAGATACAACACAAGTTCATGAATCAACTATATCTTCTACACCACCCAGGATAACAAATCAACCAAAAGTTATTCTTGATCTGACAAAATACCCAAAAACAAAACTAACCCAATCATATGCCAATCAGAAATACTCGACATAAAAAATAACCTTCCAGACTACCTTTATGTATATTCAAATGGAGTAAAAAACGAAAATAAAGTCGGATCTGCAGCCATACTTAAAGATCAGAAGAAACGTAAAAGATTACTAAATACAGCTTCTATATATAGTACTGACATAATTGCTATTAATTTGGTGCTGGTATAATAACTACAACCCACTGCAACAAATTCATAATTTTTACAGGCTCGTTTTCTGTGCTTAATGCTTTAAAAAACAAAAACCTTTCTGACCTTTAATCACACAAGTATTAAACAGAGTGTATAATTTAACTAAAAGCAAAGAAATAATCTTTCATTGGATCCCAAGCCATCTAGGTATTCAGGCAAATGACAGGGCAGACTCGGAAGCAATGAAAGATAAAATAGCAAAAATCAAAATTCCTTATACTGATTTTAAAGCTGTATTGAAGAGAATAATTTTTAAAAAGTGGCAAAATTATTGGGATAGATACACTAACAACAAACTTCAAAACATAAAACCCACTATGGCTACTGGAACATTCAATACAAAAATAGAAGAGAACAGGTTTTGCTGACCCACCTTCACATAGGCCATACCTACATCACACACCATCATTTAATGGAGGGCATGGAATCCCTTATATGTACCAGCTTTCAAAAAAAGATTAATTGTCAAACATATACTTTTAGAGTGTACAAACTTAGAGTGTGAAAGAATTATTACCAAACAAGTAGTTTGAAAAAACTATTTATAGAAACGAGCCCAAGCAGGATACTCGAATTCTTAAAATAAATCGGAATGTACTCAAAAGTATGACTGGTTGAATACTATCTCACACACACATAGATATATGTATTAATGCCAACTTACTATATATTCCAAAACCTGGTTCTACCGAATGTGCGCTTGCAAATTTTGTATACGTAACACATATAATGTATGTAGGCTGGATTTGGCTTCAGATAATCCGTGGTGGTTGGTATGCCATAAAATCTAAACAGGCAAATTAAATATATACATTTTTATGAAATATTCCATTAATTTAAAATGTGTTAAATATATAAATTTGTCTAAATGTATACATTAATTTGTTAAATATACAAACTTCTTGAAATTATTCTTAACTTTTTGTTTGATGTTATAATAATTTGATTCGGTGTTAAATGACCCAAGATGGGTTGATACGCCGTAAAACAAAAACAAACAATTATTGATTGGTATAGACGAAATGTTATGCTTTACACCCAGAAGTGTAAATCGTTCATAGAATCCCTTACTCCATCTTGATTTTATCGTAGACAGTTATCAGCACAGGAAATGGAATTGGCAAGCAGTTCATTTTCCAGCCTCATTTGTTGCATACACTTTTTTTTTTTTTACTCATGTCCTTTCGGAATATCATAACCCCCATCTCTTCTCCCCATCAATCAAACTGGGCTTTCAAGAGAGCCACGATTGCCTTTATCTTGAAGAGACATGGCATTAAAAAAATAAGGTACCAATAATTTTTCCATTTGTAATGTCTTTGTTGTGAATTATCTCCCTTGCATTGTCAGGCTATATATTGAAAGACTCGCATGTGAAAGCCTAATAATAACCTTTGACAGCATGAGTACATTTGTGTTTACATATGGTGAACAAGAAAAGATCTCTAAAAATTGGTAACAGTGTCAAGTGCAGTGGATGCATTTGAAATAAATAAGCAAAGTGCAACATTTGTAAGTTTATGTAAACTATGGCTACAATCTCCAGGAGTTTAAATGTAAGATCAATAGACACCTCTTAACACACTAACTCGCTCCAATTCTTTCGAACACTCTTCCCATCTGCCCAACCCTCATCCTCGGTATCCTTACCCATCTATCACCTTCCTTCTGACATTTCCTACATCTAACCACTCCTTCTCTTTACTTTCTCCTATGTAGCCCCATGCGCAATAGTGGCAGTGGAATGCCTTGCTTGGAGTGAAATGATTAAAAAAAAAAAAAAAAATAGGTTGACTCAAGAAATTGAAGAGCTGCTTTACAATTTTGTTAGTCCTAAAAGAAATGCTAAAATGTCATTTGCTCGAATATTGACACTTTTTTTAAGCATTATTAATTTTTAACTTTTATTTCATCTGAACCCAAGTAGCAACTATTCAGACTATCAGTCAAGGGTCATTAGTAAACAGATTGGAAACGCTTGACAGGACTTGAACTCAATTCTCTTTGTTACTTTGGGAAGACTGTTATAACAGTTACACTATCACTTGAGCTACAAATTGGCATAAGATCAAATCAGTCAGTCAAGTGACATACAGGATACATGCTTGGGCAGTCATGTCTCAAAGGAGACAAGACTGGGTATAATGTTTTTCACAGGAGGTTGCCATTGTTTTCTATGGTAAACTGGTTGCCAACCAAGGCTATAGAACTCAATCTGTTCTACTATTTAACCCATAGTTGGAGGGAGAAGAGAGGGATTAATACCTTTCCAAAGGGTATTTGCATGTTAGTGAATGCAAGGAATTCAACTGGAATTTGAACTCAGCCCTCATTTTTCATTCCAAGCTGATATTCACTGTACCACAAGATCAGATACAAATCTTTTAAATTTACTTTTCATTTAAAACTTGTTTTACTAATGGGTATCTGCAGTGCAGCATAAGACAATGGTTGACAATGCTTTATCTAATAAAAATTCTAGATAATATTACTACTTGCTTACTGATGGGCATAGACTTGAGGGCCTGAGTAGTTGCAATGAAAAGCAAGTGAAATGAAGACGAAAGGAATACTAGTCCAAAATGAATAATCCTTGATAATGGTTCATCTAATAAAAATTCTAGATAATATTACTACTACTGATATTACTAGTGTAAATAAAGCAATTGTTTTTAAGATGAAAGAAATATTAGTCAAAAATTAATAATAGTTGACAATCTAATAAAACTTCTAGTGAGTATTACTACTACTAATATTAGAAGTGGAACTAAAATAAATGAAATTAAGATAAGATATACTAGTCTAAAAAGATTAACCAATTCTTTCTAACAATAAAATCTAAGACGGTATTCCTTTTTATAGTCTTGCAAAAAGCTTGCCAATTATTTATTTTATTTTTTCAGCAAAGAAAATGAGTGAAGATGAACTGAACTCCTTGATCGCTCATGCGCATACTCGTATTGACCAGTTGCAGAAACAGCTGGCCAAACAAGTTGCCCTTGAACAAGAACGTTTTCAGGATGCAGTTCGTGCACAAAGAGATGAAGACGCACAATTGGCTAGGGAAAGGACCGAAGAGGAAATCAGGCATCTTAAAAACCAGTTTGCTCTTGAGAAAGAAATCATGGTAAGTGAAACAACGACAACTTGGCCTGGTATCTCCATCTTTGTTGTTTTGATTCCTCTCTTTTGGCTTTCTGTCTATCTGTAGGTGTATGTGCATTGTGGGATGTGCATCAAAGTGCAGTGGATAACCTCCTGCGGGAAAATATTGTACCTGGTCAGTTACGTCTCTTGTTGACTGTATGTCCCTGAGCATCTGTAGGTCAGTCAACTGGCTCACTGATTTAAATCTGGTTTCTGCCCACATCGTGATTATTAGATCCAGAAAGCAGAAGTGTTGTTCGTTCACGGTCGACTGAAGATGCGGACATGGCTGGGGGTGCCGGTGTTAAACATTTAGAATACAGCAAAAAGAAAGTCCGTAGAAAGCTGAACAGACAATTGTTTGATGGTTGCACTGTTAATGTCTTTTATATACAAGAAAAGAATAGAAAAAGAAAAAGGTTACAGACGTAAGTTTTTTTTTTTTTTAGCATAACAACTCACACACTGGAGTCTAGACAGAGAGAGTGTGTGTGTGTATAGTTAACTTGTTGCTAAATCATCTCAGAAGATAGATATATATATATATATATATATATATATATATATATATATATATACAACTCTTTTCAACAATGCTCTCCAGACTCAATTCTTCTCAAATAAAATGCTGGTATATACGATGGTTAATGCAGTTCCGATGTTAGTGACGATATTAAGCTTCATATACTCAGCAGTTTTCAATGTGACTGTGATAACAACGTTACTTCTCATAGTCCTTTAGCGACTATTAAATTTCAACAATCCACAACAAATTTAGGGCGATGCTTAAACTTTTCAAATCATAAATCTCCTTGTTGGGAACCCTCAATCCCACTTCTTCACAAAACATCAGTTTCACATAATCGTTTCATAATCTTCTTCTTCCTCTTCCTTGTCCTCCTGTCGTCACTGCACAACAAATACAATCTGCAACAAGCTTCCAACCAATTACAAGTAAAATATAGAATATATTTTACTCTCCTTTTTCATACAAAAACGTCTTTGGTTAGGAGGTTGATTGGTCCAAATTGTTAGCAACTTTACTCACGGTTCTGGTCTCTCTTTTCAGTACCCTCCCTCATTGTGAGACCCGATGACATACAACCACATGCTTCCACAGTCATCATCTGACTCTGTTTACTTCTATGGAAAACCTAATGGGTTATAAGCCAGGTCATCCATGCGTTTAACACAAGTGATCGCGACTGTTTTTTTACTACAGTCAAAAATCATGTGACTTCCAAAGGTCCTTTTGTTTACTAAGCGCTATTTCAATTTCACTTGCAAAAATTATTTTTGTTCATTTAAACCTTTCTCAATGACCCAAGGCTCTTAACTTACAGGTCATATTTCACCATTAGTAAACAAAATACATTTCGATGTTCAGTCTACTCCAAAATCCTTTTTATCAAAAATATTATTTCATCCATTTCCATTGTCTTCTGATTACACCAAATTAAAGGGCATATCTTATGCCTAGATCAAATTTCACCATTAGTAAACATAATGTGCTAGTTTATTTCACTGTTCAGTTTAATATTGCCATGATATTTTTTTTGGAAATCAAAAATTTGTTTAAAAAAAAATTCTTAATAAAAATTAAAAAGAAAGAAACAAATAACATGACGTTTCTGCTGTTTGGGCTTTCTTCAGATGCTAGGAATTTTGAACCTTTTAAATGTGTGTATGTGTTTGACTCTCTCTCTCTTTCTCTGTCACAACTTCAGTTTTTAGTATTAAATTTGTTTTTGTAAAAAAAATAAAATTTTTTATTTTATTTTACTTTTTTTCCTAGAATCTTGTAACTTGTGGTGAAATCTGCCATCTTTGAGCCTTTTCACCTTCATAAATGAAACTGCCAAATAATTTAGCTAATGTCAACCTTAATGTTACTCTTGCTTAATTATCGGTTGTTTTTCAAGAGGGAAAATGTTTAATTAAACTGACACTAATGTCCCAATTATTAAATAAGAACTAAATGTTTTATTGGCACCCCATTTTTTGTTTGTTTATTTCCAGATGAAAGAGGCTCGAGTAGGTTTTGAGGAAGACCTGCGCGCACATCTGGCCCGTCAAGCTGCAGCCCACAGTGACCACCTGAAAGATGTTTTGGAAGTCCAAAAGAAAGAATTGGAAGCTGAATTTGATAAAACCCTTAATATTAAGCTCTTGGAAGAACGAGCAGCCTTCCAAACAGAAATGTCTGGTTGGATTGGTCGTCTTAAAGGAATTGAAGCAGCTGTAGAAGGTAAGTACTTTTATTTGCTCATAACTAAGTTTTCATTTGTTGAAGATGTTGTGACAGCTACAAGCTAGAACAGTTTCTGCATCTTAATGGAGTAATTTCACTTTCCATTCTAAAGTTTGTTATTGCATTTGTATGAGGGTCATTCAATAAATAATGTGAATTTTTCGGTATAAGGACTTCTAATACAGATAGAAGCTTACTTTTTTAAAAAAAAATTTTTCCTTTACTTCTTTTTTCAAAGGGATTTAATTTTTTTTTGCAGATTGAAAAAAACTTTGAGAGTTTTGGAGATTAACAAAGATGGCCGACCAAGAAGTATGCTCCAGGATTGAACAGAGATCAGTTATCAAGTTTTTGGTTGCTGAAGGGTGCAAACCAGTTGAAATTCATAGGAGAATGCCAACTGTGTATGGTGCCACATGTTTCAGCCATAACAATGCCTACAAGTGGGCTAAATTGTTTAAAGAAGGATGGAGCAGTGTTGAGGATGAAGACAGGCCTGGGAGGCCTACAGAAGTGAGGTCTCTTGAGGCGATCGAATCAGTCAATGACCTCATTCAGTCTGACAGAAGGGTGCCAGTGGATGACATTGCAAGGACTTTGAGCCTATCTGTTGGGACAGCACAACAAAATTGTCCATGATGACCTTGCCTACCCAAAGGTCAGCTCACACAGCAGCCCAAACAGTGCAGACCATTAACTAGCTGGGGTTGGGAACTGCTCCCTCATTCCCCTTACAGCCCAGACTCTGCCTCCTCAGACATTTACCTGTTTTGCCTCTTGAAAGCGTTCACGAGAGGTATGAAGTTTGAAAGTGACGATGAAGTCAAAAGTGCTGTGAGCAATTGGCTGAGACATCAGCCCAAATATTTTTATGCTGAGGGAATACGGAAGCTTGTGCACAGATTGGAAAAGTGTGTGACACTGCTGGGAGACTACATTGGAAAAAAAAAAGTAAGCTTCTATCTGTATTAGAAGTTTTGATACCGAAAAATTCACCTTATTTATTGAATGACCCTCGTATAACTTTTATTTTTTGTATTAGCTTTTCTCTGGAGGAATCATCATCATCGTTGTTTAATGTCTATTTTCATGTTAGCATGGGTTGGACAGGGTTTTCTTGATAACTTTGTAATTGAATCATCATGAAGATATTGGAGTGAGTTTTACAACTGTATGCTCTCACTAACACCAACCAGTTTAGGAGACATGAAACTCATTTTATTTTTTATTGAGACCCCCTCTCTAGGATGATTATCCACTAAGGTCAAAGAGTTCAGCCTAACCGTATTCTGCACAGTAGGTGTAGAGAAGGATGAAAAAAAGACATTTTTATCGGATTTAATTAAAAAGATACTATTTTTCCATTGTAATGTTTTGTAACTTAAATATTTTTAGATTTTTGTTTGCTTCTTTAACTGATTGGCATAAATGTATATTTTTTATCATATCTCACATTAGGGATTTCATGCTTTTTTTGTATAATGTTGCCAAATTGATTACTTGATCTGCATATCTGAATTTGTTTGACTGAGGAATTATTATTTTACACTGATTTACCAGGACTAGCATTCTCATTATAAGATTTTTAGGTCATTGTACACTCTTGCTTTCTTTAGGTGTCTGGAATTGGTAAATTTCTACAAATTTTGAACTCTAACCTTTTTTCTCTGTCTAAAGCAGTAGATTGTTTTCATTCTGCTGTTCATGTTAAATTTTTTTTTTGTCACACTGATTAACCACAAGAAACAAGTATGATTTTTTTTTGTTCTACCTAAGCAAGAAGTTACGACAAAAATGTTTTAGAAAATGTTTTCATCTTTTGCCGTTGATTGTTAATTTTTCATTCACACTTTTTGGACTAGTTTACTCTCCATCCTTTTTTTTGATTAAACAAGACCCAAGATCCACTCAATATAGGCACCTACTGAGTGAAGTTTTAATTGCTTAAAGAGGAGGAAGTAAGAAATTCAATTTATGAGGAAATGTAGAAGAGATAACAGTTCTTAGCTGTGAAGGTCAGATCTGGAAGAACTAATAAATGTAGCTCATGAGAACATTGATGATAAAAAAAATGGTGGTGTAGCTAGGGTCTTGCAATGTTTTGTTTGTGTGAAAGGGGTTCATCATCATCATCATCATTATTTAATGTTTGTTTCTATGCTAGCATGGGTTGGATGAGGTTTTCTTGATAGCACTGTGATTGAACCATCATGAAAATATTGGAGCGAGTTTTACAGTTGTATGCTCTTATTAACACCAACCAGTTTAGGAGACTCACTGTTTTTATTGAGACATCATCTTGAAGAAGAGTTCAGCCTATTAGGTGTAGAGATTTTTATATCAGAGATTTCCTTATCTTAGATAGCCAGGACACAAGGGTTGTAGGGTGAAAATAATTAATTCTGTAGACATTTTTGAACTCTGATCAAGGCTAGAAAGTGAGGATGAAGCATCTTCAGCTCAGATATATATGGCAGCAATATTTCATTTTTGGTCAGATCTGGCATTTCCAAAATTAGAATGTTGCAGGAGGAGTCGGATACTTGCTGCATAATAATTAATGTAGCGACAACTGCACTGCACTTTGCAATTTTTAAATAAAGTGAGTAAATATCTTCAAATGTTTGGAAAGAAAGTTAAAAAATAAATTGACTTGTGTGATTTTTTGCAATGAATAGAAAGCATATTAAGTCCTTTTTTTCCCCTCTTGTTTAAGGGGTCAGTTTGGGAAATATCCAGTCA
Source organism: Ascarosepion bandense (assembly GCA_037127315.1). Classification (NCBI taxonomy): domain Eukaryota; kingdom Metazoa; phylum Mollusca; class Cephalopoda; order Sepiida; family Sepiidae; genus Ascarosepion; species Ascarosepion bandense. The sequence continues at coordinate 928,854 of JBBBDQ010000561.1, forward strand.
TTTTTAATATTTTGAGAACTGATTATGCAGCTTTGATTTAATTAGACAACCAAGCGGTTGGGACCTTAACGCACATGTGAACAATCTTCTGTGGAATTAGTTATTTTGCAGTGAGATGTTATTGCATGAACTTGCATGCTGTGTGGCTGTTACATTCACAAGAAACATTCATCCAGTTTGGAATTTAGATATTTGTCTGTGGAAACTATTCACATGGTTCATATCTGAGTCAATGAGCAAAGATCTGATAGAATTTTGGTATCAAAGCTTTAAACTTTTCAGAAACTGTTGTTTTTAACATGACAAAATAAAATGGTAATGGAAAAATAACACACTCGCCGAGTATTGGAAATAACTAGGGAATTTATTATTGTGGAAACATGAGTACAGCGAACAGTTGTGAATGTTGAACAACTGTGTGTTTATACAGAGCGTGGCAAACCTCAGCCTGCCATGTTTGCTTGCCTCTACCGGAAGTCCCCTCTCCTTGTCTCCCAGCATGCACCTGTTAGCTGGGGAATGGACTCCCTTGAATGGTCCAGGGGAGGTAACTTTTGACCCTTTTTTATGGTGATCCTAATAGAAACCCACTGGAAAAAAAAAAAAAAAAAAATATATACATATATATATATATATATATATAAAAGAAAAATTAAGGCAGACTCGTTATTTCATGGTGAATCGGAAGTATGGGTCTATTTCAGGCGAACCATCATCAGCTTCTGTCTATTTTACAAAGGATTTTACATGAATATATTTGCTCTATATGTATTTATATGCATATATGTTTAGAGCTCTCTTAGAGAGTTATCCTACTACTGTATGTACAGGATACTCCTTTGGATTCTTCTATACACACACTGCATGCTGAGATATATATATATATATATATATATATATATTATTTTCAGATAGTGTATCCGTGCAGGGACAAAATGAATAAAAAGAAGAAAAACTATTATGTGAATGTGTTTTATGTTCTGAGGAACTTTATCTTGATAAAGTCATTCAGAGGACGAAACTTTTTGACTAAGAACATATATATGGAGAGTTTTGTAATTTGCTTGAAGCATTGTGTATATTAGGTGTATGGGTAGGTTTTGAAGGCTATCACAATGCATTTAGTAGAATGAAGGAAGGTAAAGAATGTGTTGGGTATTACCTATTATTAATATTTCAAGATCAAAATCTCATCTTCAGAATGCTAGGAAAGCTTGATTTTATGCCCGCTTGTAGACCATGCTTTTCAACTATATATATATATATATATATATATATATATATATAATTGTTGTGGAGTAGTTTTCGCACTGAAAGTTATAATCGTGTATGTCGGTTGCTAATCGACTTAACGCACCCAAAATATTAGGAACTTGGTAATCTTCCACTGAAAGCTGATTCCTTAGTATTTGGCTAACTGCCGACTAATATCAACTGCCTAGTACTTCTACTGAACTCCAGTAGAAGTCTAAAGAACTCCTATGAACTTCCCGTTAACTCTTATTAATATAGGAGGGAGAGTCCATTATCTGAAGAATAGGTGTGTTTCCCCATAACAATAAGGAAACTCAACACATCATTTTAAGTGGTTATAAATTATAATTAATTTCTTTGAACTAATTAGTTAATTTCTTCAGACCATAACTATGTTCGTTTCAAATATTTTTCCGGAATCTATACTGAATGGAACAAATATAGTTTGGTCTGAAGAAATGAACTGATTAGTTCATAGAAATGAATTATAATTTATAACCAATCTAAATGATGTGTTGGGTTTTCCTTTATAAATATCATATTACTCTGGATAATATCCATTGAGCTCTCTATACAAATCTAGCACTTAATATTTTTTTATTAAGTAGATCTTTTTGAATTATCTTCACCATTCCCTAATTTCACATCATTACATATATATGTTCTCAATGTGTTCCAAGAGTCCACTAGAATTTATTTTTAACTTTATCTTTTAGCTGGGGGGGGGGGGGGGTCATTAAGTGCTTTGTCAAGCAGAATGAATTGTGAAAAATCAGAAAGAAAAAAAAAAAAGAAAGAAAGAAATAGTGTCCAACGAGATTTGAACTTGCATCTAACATTTTAGAAGACTGTCTTTGATTGATGTTGCTTTAAGCATTTTAGCTGTGGGAAATGATGGTCTAGTCATTCTGCCACATTTTACTCTCCAATTATCCAAGGCCACCTTTATTTTAACCCATTAACGCTCACTGTAAAATCAAGTATTAATTACAAAAATAAATCATAGGTTTCTGATTGTAACCCATTAAATCCCTATTAATCCCTTAAATCCCTACATCTTAAAAATTGCATGTTGGGTATTATTGGGAAAATACTAGTAATAGTTGAGTTATTTTTGAAAGGTTTTAGATGAGACACTTTCATTATTATTATTATATCAATATGTTTACTCTGTTGTTTTTTTTATTACATCATTTTATCCAATAAATTCTTTGGCATTGTATCTTTTATAAACAATACAGGTTTTTATGGTGGGTACTAATGGATTAATTTTATCATCTGGTGGTTCTTCTTCTTCTATGTGCCTTGTCCTTTCAGGACGTAGGCAATCATGGTTCTCCACGTCTCCCTATCTCTGGTGGCTCTTAGTATGTTTCCTCCTGTTACACCTCGCAACCCTCATTTCGTCATCCACCTGATCAAGCCCTTCAAATATGTTATCCGCTGCCTTCCTCTGTCTCTTTTTCCCTCTATCTGGTTTGTTAGTATCAGGTTCTCCAAGCTCTCCTTCCTTATTGTATGTCCCAGGAAGTTCACGATTAATTTTCTTTTCGTTGTCATTCTTTACAACACATCATTGCTCATATGCTCGGTCCATGATATCCGCAGCATCCTTATGCAGAACCACATTTCTGCTGCTTCAAGTTTTTCCTTCATCTTCGTTGATTACTGTTCAACATTCACTGCCGTATTGAAGAACTGACATCACATAGCAATCTAGCACTCTCTTCCTTGTTTCTAGTGAAAGTCTCTTGTGTCTTAGTACTTTTATTCAGCTTCTGGAATGCGTCCTTTGCCATGCCAATTCACCTTCGGATCTCTGTGTCGCACTTTCCGTCTCCTGTTAGAACACTTTCTAGGTATTTAAATTTTTGCACTTGTTTGATTCTAGTATCCCCTATCTGTATTTGGCATTTTAGATTGCTCTTTTTGCTGATGACCATGCATTCAGTTTTCTTACAGTTCATTTGTAGGAGGTCTTGTAGTTTCCTTTCTGTGTCTGCAATCATCTGCGTATCTTATGTTGTTCATATTGTGGCCTCCAATTACAAATCCTGCCATAGCATCTAGAGTCCTCAAAATATTCTCACTGTAGTTATTGTTATTTAAAAGGCCTTGTTCTAAAAGTGATATTGTAAATGGTTTCCTCTATATTTAGGAATAACAGTGGAATTTTTGTTGGGTCAGACTAACAAAAATTAAGCTTATATAATTTTTGTTAAAATTACTTTTTACTTGTTTATTTAATTCTGATCTCATAATCTTTTCTTCTTTTTTAGCCAGAGCAGAGACTGAGAAGTTAGCCAAGCAGGCACAGGAGTTGTGGTTGGCCTGTGTTGCTCTGAATGGTGTTGTACGTCAGGGTCGTAAGAATCCGTTATCCAATGAGAACCAGTTGAAACCTCTTAAAAAAGAAATTCGAACAGTGACGGATGCTGGACAGAATCATCCGTTTGTCACTACAGTTTTAGAGTCCATACCGGAAACTGCCATTGAGCGAGGTGTGTGGACTGAGGATGCTTTGAAGGAACGTTTTGTCAAGGTGAAAAGTGTGCAAATCGGTTGCTATGGTCCAGTCCCCAGGTGAATCCCTATTTAAATATCTTCTCTCTTATCTTCAGTCTTTCATTATCTTTGAATCAGCGTATCTCAAAGGCGAGGAGGAGATCAAGTTGGAAAATTTAAACACTTTCTCTATTCTGGCCAATGCAGATTATTTTCTTGAGAAAGGGGAATTTGAGAAGGCTGTACGTCTAATGAATCAGTTGCATGGTCAGTCTCAGTATGTAGCCTCCGACTGGCTGCAGGAAGCCAAGCTCTTCCTTGAAACGAGACAAGCAGCCGAGGCCCTCATTGCCTTTGCAGCAGCTAGGGGTCTTGGAAAGTTATTCTAGGTTTGCGAATGATGTCAACATAGGACATAAGAAAATGCAAAACAATCGAAGAAAAAAATCTGCCTAAATTCCGTTTTTCTTTCTTTTTTTCTTTTTCGTCCTAAATGATGTCATTGACAATCTGTCTTGTAAATTTAGCATTTTTTTCTTGCAAGTCCGTGACATGAAATGTTGCATCAGAATTTGAAAACTCAGTTTGAACTAATTCCTCTTCCCTTGCCATCAATGCAAATAAAGTTGTCAACATCAGTTCTCTTATTTTTATTCTTATTTCTGGAAATTCAACAAAAATCTGATTAAAAACACAAAGGCTCATGAGAAAAGAAAAAAAAAATCAGCAAGGGACAAAAATTGATGAAAACCTTGGTCTTTTGATATTTGACACTAATTTCTTTAAAATTCTCAGTTTGCCTCTTAGTTCTATTTCATTTACTATGACGCTAGAAATCTTATAATTTAATGGCATCTTTAAATAAAATGTATGATAAAAGAAAGAAAGAAAAAATAGATCTATCCCATAATATTTGTTACATTCATTATGAAAATTACCAATTATTGTGGGATTGAAAAAAAAAATATTTTCAACTGTTTCTTTGTTCTTGAACCTCTCAGTTTTGAATGAAATCATTCGTACATATAATATTTAAATTCTTGTCATCATCTTTGTTGTTTTAATCCCAATATTCCTTCCAATAATTTATTTGGCTTTCCTTTGATTCATGTTGCAGTTATTAGTGTTTATCTTAGCTTTGTATTTTTTTTTCTCTACTAAATAACTTTTAAGAAGCACTTAGTGTGATAGAAGGCTGAAGAAAACATCAGCCAAAATGTGTTAGGAACAACTAAGATGAAGATAAGCTGAAGACAAAAAAATATGAAAAAATAAGTTCAAAGAGAAGTATAAAAAAAAAAAAGTAAAATTTTTTTTTTGTTTAAAAATCATGCTTCAACGTTTCTTTCCTGAATGATCTCCCCTGGTTTGCATGTTGTTAATATGCCACTAGGTGTCAGTGAGGCTGCTTTAAAGAATGTGTTGAATTTTGTTTTTCTCTTTTGAATGCTATTGTCAGTTTTATGTATAATAGAAACAATTATATTATCAGCTATTTACACTTTTTCAAGTGGAAAATCAAATTGAAATTCTAATTATATTCTATGCTTAGCTTCTATATTCTGTATCCAGTCTTCAGATTTGAAAAATTTCTTGAATGACATTTTTCCTTCCTGCTTGTTTTGAAGTTTGGAAGGAAAAATAATTAAGCTTAATGATTTCTTTCCCCTTGCATTAAATGTCTCCAGGATATGCTTGCTTTAATTGTAAACTAGTAATTTCAACTTACCAGAGATGGTTTTTGGTGACAAAGAAACATTGAAAAATGTGCTTGTTTTTCAAATTGCCTTAACATTAAAATATACCGAAAGATGAGTGATAAATTACATTTCAAATTATCATAATTGAAAGCCACATTGAAGGAGTTTAAGCATGGTATTTAATTTCTCAGCCTTCAAAGTCCATTGTTTGAAGTTAGCCTTTCCCCAAGGTCTGCTATTTTTTTTTCCTTTTCATTCCTGTACGTCACAGTACCAAAACAATTTGTGGAGTGGAGTGTATGCTTTGAATAATGTTTGTACCTCTTTGAGAGTTGTACGGTGAATTCTGACACAGTAATAATGGCTAAATTCTTGCCTGTCAACTCCATAAATGGCTACAACAACAAAAGCAGCAAATTATGATTTTTAGTTTTGGTGACTGTTTTTTTTTTTTTCATTTGTCTCAAATCTAAATTCTACTGAATTAATAATGAGCTTGAATCTTATTACAAGTCAAGTTTTTCAAAATCCCTTCATCCATTTTTAGTTCTGTTCTGCTAATGGCCACTTTGAAATCTTAATGGATTTTGTTTGCTAACAAATCAAATGGCAATTCTTGAATTAAACTTGGAGAGGAGGACCTTTCAGTAGTTGCTAGGCTGGGCTACTTTTTACCTGGTTGTACATAGGAAAAGAATTGTAATATTCAGAAAGTTTCAAGTTGAGATGAATAAATATTTGACACTTTTTAATAGTTTTTTGTTCTGTTTCTCATTGTTTTCTATTTAAATAAAATTGTATTTTTTATCCATTTGTCATTGCACATCTCAAGAAGACTTTAGCTTTTGTCATTGTGCTTCTTAATTAAAACTTGGATCTCTATTATTATTTTTTTTAATTATAAAACACATAAAATTTTTAGCATGGTTTTGATTTTTACTGAAAGTATAACAAAATTTAACATAAGTACTTGCAAAAAAGACAAAAGTGTATCAAAAGGACAGTTTTTCTCTTGACACCATTATTACTCTGAGCAGTTTTTATAATTTCAGAAAAGCTATTTTTAGAATTTTAGTAAAACTGAAATTAATGAAACTGGATTTATGCATTCCTTTTCCTTGAGAGCTGACAAAAAAAAAAATAAATAAATAAAATAAACACTATTGTGTAAAAATTGAAAGCTCATAAAACAAAAAGCTGAGTAAAGCAAATCTGATTAGGCAAATGAATTCGACTAATCATCGTTCCTCAATCTCAGGTAAGCAACTCCTCATCAAAACCAAATCAGTCTCTGAATGAGCATACCATACTTTTATGTATTTGACCAGCCATTGCTTAGTCAAGAACCAGCCAATAAAAATGACTACAATCAACACCACAACTTTTGCCAACACAAAGTTCTGCCTGATTCACTTGCAGTTTGAAGCTCACCAGTTCGCTGTCTCCATTATAAAATATACATATGACTCTAGTCCTTTTGGGTTGTCAAGGTAAGTCTCTGCTACAGCTATTTATTAGATTGTTTATTTAAAGTAATTTAATATTTACAAGCTTGTGTTTGTAGGATGTATAATACTATCTGAAACAAAAGTGAAGGTGTGACAAATTGGAAAATTTATAAACAACATGTTTCACCAACAATGTCTGCTCTATTTGGCTGCCTCAGGTTAGAATGAAAGAGACAAAATGTTTGGTGGTATAGGATTTAAAATCAGGCCACTGCGACTAGTGTTTTTTTTATTATATATTTATACTTGCATATACATATGCATGCATACATACATACACATTCACATATTAAAACATTTTTTTGTACACATATACATACATACAACTATATATATATATATATATATATTCCTTGATTAGTGTGGTTAATGTGTACATTGGAAACTATAAAAAATCAAGTTTCAATTACTATGGCTAAATGGAAGAATGTTTTACCGCATTAATTGAGTATTATGCACTAATTGAATTTTGAAATGTTAGAATTGTAGTGCACTAATAGAAGATGGATTAATCAGGGGATTTCTGTATATACCTGTACACACACATACATGTATATGTGCCCCTCGTACATACGTATATATATAATCATTGGGATGCCTTGCTTGCTTGCATATATACATATTTCTTGAATATTCAGGCTGGTAGACGTAAATAAATATACTGTTTCATAATAAAAATAGCATCTACTCAAATATGAATAGATACACACACACTGTCATCCGCTGAGTCCTGTTTAGCTGTATTACAGCTTATCAGCATGTTTAGACATCCAATTGGTTCTAGCCAGGGTTACATTTTATATATATATCATTTCATTCCAAGGAAAGCAGAAATGTCACTGGTGCACAGGGAATTACAGTGTGAGAATAAAAAAAGGCACAGGAAATGTTGAAGAAAATATAAGAGATGGAAGAGAATCAATTAGATATAAGATGGAAATTGATGTTGTATTTAAACTTTTAGAGATTGTAGCTATCAGGGAAGTAAGCAAATGTAAGTGGGGAAAAAAGAAACTGTTAGAGCAGATTAGGCAGTTATATTGAACTATTTTGAAATTTGTGTCCTTGATGCCAATCTAGTAGCACGAGTAAATACATGTGGTCAGGGTACCAGGGAATAGAGATCGTCAGAGCAGTTGCCATAAAAATACTTGTAGAAAAGACAGAGGGAAGCCACATCACATCGGCAAGAAAGTGCCAAAGTCAGGATCGATTAAATTTCAGATCCTCCTTTGGATTTTGTTGAAAACCTCAAGATGGATAGCAGGAACACCCATCCAGATATGGCAGCAGCATTTAATGCATGGAAGATTGGTAGATTTATAAATGTGCAAAATGGATTCAATAAGAAAAAACATCCTGTCTGACACAGTGAACTAACCTTCCTAGCTATAGATGCAGCTATGCATTGTAGTTATTCCATTTGAGGTCATTTGAGAGAGTGAAGCCAAGGAAGCACAGTGCATTGCTCTCTAGGAGAGTGTGTTAACTGGCCATAAGTTAGTTGCACCTGAGTCTGCAACTGTTCACTTCTGTTCCATTCCTAGGTGATTAAAAGTGTCAAATGATCGATTGAAATCTTTCGCTTCCTTTGCCATGTTGTGATTTCTGGTCTCAGAGAAAGTAACGGACATGAGAGAGAATCTCAGTCGTCTTTGTGCTGCATTCCTCGACAGCTGAAAATCAAGAGACAGTTGGGTGCATAATTCAGAAATAAGGGAAACAGACAACAACAAAAAAAGAGGTAACAAGAAAGTAGCGAACGCCAGTCCATGTGGGCTAATGATTATATTTGTACAGCAAAAGTAGGAGAGTATAAAAAAAATAAAATAAAGGAAAATTCAATCCAACTTTTTTTCAGTGTCCACAAATTACTTCTGCTACTATGTCTGTTGTTGTTAGAAGTAATACACTTTTTATGCTCCCCTCCCCTTGGGGTTCTGTTTATAAGTGGTGTACATGTTACTAGCATGGTGGGATAGAGAGGGCGAATTTTTCCACATCTTCACTTCACATGTTCCGAGCTGTTCTCTCATGTCTCTGATATTCTCTGTTCTGTTCTGTGTTCTGACTTGATTTTCAAATCTGTTGTCTTTTTGTTGAAAACCGTTTCAATATGGTGTGGGGTGGTAAGTGATCAGAATGTTTCTCCATTAAAAATCTAATGTCACCTTTATGCACCTGCTTATGGTTTTTGCCATTCTGGGAGTTTGGAGACATGATTTTGTTGACTTTACACATTCACCTGTCAGTGTTAATTACAATTCCATCCTTACGTGGGTGGTCCTTTTCCAAAGCTGACCAATAATTCCATCTCAGCCGCTCCTTATCACTTCTCTGAGAGAGAGAGAGAGAGAGAGAAACAAACAAGGAAGAAAGAAACAGAATAACTCTCCCTTTCGCAAGGCTAGCTTTGACATCTGGTCATTGTTCAATTGTTATCATATCAGTTGTTATTTTTGTGAATGCCTTGTGTTTCACCTTTCTGTATCACCTTGCAACCCCAGTGCTTATTTCTTTCTCAGCCCTTCCTAAGAAAAGAAAAAAAATACACGCAGAGATATTCTCCAAATATTTATTCCAGGGTTCGAATCCGGGGTCCGTTGATACTTGGTTTAATGTGTGTGCATAAGGAACACTTACAGTGTATTCTGATGGTAGGCAGCAATGTTTCTCTTTGGTGGTTAAAAGTGAGCAGATTTGTTTTGGAGGTATTAAAATTTACGAGCCATTTACTGCCTCATTCAATCACAGATTGGAGGTTCTTTTGAAGTGCAACAGCTAGGTTTATTTTGTCAGCCTTAGCAGTTTTGTTACTGAGACAGGAGTAAATACCAGTATCATTTGCATAGATTCCTACTTGGGAATTGATTACATAAGGGAGATCATTGATGAAGATCAGAAAAAGCGGAGGACCTAGGATAGAGCTAGGGATACCTGTCTTTGTATGAAAAGATCTGGAAGATTGGCCATTCAAAACAACCTTCATTTCATGTTTTGATTAAAACAAACAATTGTCCAGAAATACCTTAGCTCTGGGGCTTGAACAGAAGGCTAGCATACCAAACCCTGTTAAATGCTTTTGAGATATAAACAGCAAAAGCTCGAGCTTCGCTATTCTTAACAAGAACCTAGTATATGGTTGTTAGCACATCAGTGGTAGACCTGGCAAAACAGAAGCCATATCATTTGTCAGAGAGAAGGTAATGAGATGTGAGATACCTTACTATTTCAGCATTGATAGTAGCCTTGAATACCTTGCCAAAAAGAGGTAGAAGGCTAATTGGGCGTTAATTAGTGGGGTTGGATGGCTCCCCAGAATTCTTAAAAAACAATAACTACAGAGGAGGACTTCCAACAAACAGGAAGGAGTGAGGTATTAGTTTTAGAGTTGGGAAAGGACTGGAGCCAGATCAGGGGCACATGTTTTTAGGACAATGACTAGAATTCCATCACCTGCACTTGCCTTATGGAAGTCCAACTTAGAAGTTGTTAGAAACCAAAGATGGGGTTATATATATATATATATATATATATATATATATGAAAAACTACTAAAAAGTTGTAAGTTTGAAAATGCATTCTACCAAATATCTAAAAAATACAAACCTATCTGGGAATTTCCAATGTAAAAAATCTCGCTGTCTAGTATGCAAACATTTAGTAAACGATACAGTATTTTCTCTACCCAACATCAACATCAAATTATACCCACTACGCCTCACCTGTGACAGCCACAACATAATATACTTTCTCTTCTGTTCAATATGTCCAAATAGTGGATATATTGGTGAATCTGGAAATAGCTTTAGATTCCGTTTCAATAATCACAAACTAAGCATACGCCAAAACAACCCGTATTCCCCCATAGCAATACACTTCAATGAACCGGGGCACACATTAGAAAACTGCAAATGTTTACTAATAGATTCTGATTTTAGTTCTATATACCCACGCAGAAAGAAAGAAAAATACTGGATTTTAAAATTAAATACATACAGGCTAGGGTTAAATAGGGACTTAGGTGTTTTGAATCTTTATAAATATTTCAATAGTTAAACTTTTTTTTAGATACACTTATAAATGTTTAAAGAAAATTTTTTTAAGTATTATTAAAGATCGGTTTACGTTTACAAATATTAAAAAAAATCTGTCGCTTTCTGCGTCACGTGATGTAAACAATCTCTCGGACGAACGCTCATCGCGAAAACGTTTCTAATTTAAATTTTAAAATCATTTGTTTCTGATGAAAGACCGAGGACGGTCTGAAATATCAAATATAATAATAGAAATAAAATACTGTCAAAAAATACATTTTTAAACTTACAACTTTTTAGTTGTTTTTCCTATACATTAAGACAGTATACGTGGATCATCACTATGTTATATATATATATATATATATATATATATATATATATATCTCAGTTGAGCCTCAGTTCTAGGTGGGAAATTAGGTATAGGTATTCAAGATGAGTCAAGTGTGAAGAAGAATGAGAATTTGTGTGTGTAAAGCACTCTATCTTGTCTGCTGTGGATGTGAGGTTTATTTTATTGATTGAATAGAGGAAGGATCAAGGATTTTCTGTTGTTTAGCACACTTTGCAGAGCCGCCAGTAATCTTTGGAACAAACTTGCAATATGCTGCTTCATTCTATCAGCAAATAACAGCTTAGAATCATTTAGAATATGTTTACAAGCAGAGACAAAGAAGCACCTATTGGGATCAGTTATCGCTCCAGTAAAGTTGAAAAAATAATTCCTTTAGAAGATATGTATATATAGTATACAAAAAACATCATTTGTCATGGGCATTTTTTTAATGTTTTTTTTTTTTAGGATACTGACTGATGTCGGATGTGTGTAGTGGTGCAGTAGATATCAGCTTGGAACGAGAAATTCAGTTTAATTCCTTGCATTCAATTACCCTTAGGAAAGGTATTAATCTGCTGCTTCTCTTATCTATGGGTTAAATAGCAGGACAGATTAGGTTCTATAGCCTTGGTTAGCAAACAGTCTACTGCAGAAAGTAATGGCAGTCTCCTGCAGAGAAATATTCTGCCCAGTCAGTCATGTCTCTTTTGGGACATGATCGTCCAAGCTTGTCTTGTATGGCTTTTAAATGACTGATATCTCAGTGATTTTTTTTCATTTTGCCCATATTTCATGTTTAAAAAATGTTTTACAAAGTTGAAATCCTTTTGTTACATATTGAAATGGAATTCAGTTTATCACTTGATGGCAATTTCTGTTTTGTAGTTTTACTAAAGAAATACACTGTAAATGATTTCATTATAGAAATGTACTGAAAACAGGAGAGGGATTGTTAGTGTTCAGAAACTTTGTCAATGTTTACTGACAGAAAAGGCTAGTATGCATATATATAATCTTAATACATTTTTATTAAAGAAATGCATATTGTAAGGAAGAGAGAGATGGCGAGTTCAGGTTAGCCGTAGGGAGATGGTTAATGTTTATTTGCTTCAGCCTTGTGTTATACATAACCAAACTCCCTACACCTTACCAGTTTTATCTAGAGTTATCATCATCAGTATCAGAAGGCTTTCATCAGAAAGGTGAAGCTGGTTGATTGGAGATTGTGGAGTAAAAAAATAAACATTTTTCATGTTGAAATAGAAATTCATTAAAAGGAGGTGACCGCTTGGGAATACCAGTTGCTGTAAGCGTATAGTGACGGATGTGCGTTATGGTGCAGTGGATATCGGCTCGGAAAGAGAAATCGGTGAGACGAGTTCGAATTCCAGTTGAATACCCTGCATTCACTTAAGCATTGATACCCTTGGGAAAGGTATTAATCCGTCCCTTCCCTCCAGTTATGGGTTAAATAACAAGAGTAGGACTTGGGGACCCTGCCCTTAAAAAACAAATCCCAATGAATCTTGATACTCGAAAAGAAAAAGCATTACTAGATACAAAACTTATATAAAAACAACAATAAATTGTTGAAAGAAAAAGGTATTACCAGTAATAAATAAATAAAATTTAGTTGGCAATAAATGACCCGCCGAGGTGTTGATATGCCATAAAAACAAAACAACCAAACCAAACAACCATTGAAAGGAAAGAATAACAAGAATTGGTAGAAATTAATGTTCACTGAGAAAGTTGAGGGTATCAAGAATTGAAGAAATGTTCATAGTAGTAATTAGTTGAAAGAGTTTATGTTTACATGAGCGTTTGTTTGATAGGAATGTCTTTGAATGGAGAAGAAGAAGTAAAATGAATCAGTACACGAGGAAGAAGGTTGAAGTTTCTCTCATTACATTTTAGTTGCACCTCTCACTGCTCCCGTCTGTCTGACCCTGGCCGGAGCCTTTTATAGTAATCTAGATTTTTTGCACTTGATCGCTAAGTCATTTCAAGTTTTGCACATCGCTTCTATTGGTCAGAAAACCAATTTAACATCTACTTGCGAAATCCGGTTTCGACTTTCTTTAAGCACAAAGTCAATCCTTTTTCTATTTGGGAAAAACTAGGATTTCACACGTCATTGTGAATTTTTGTAAAAGTGAAGAAGGTTGATTTTAATTTTTAATTTTCTATCCACCACACAGGAATTAAGGACAGCATTAAGAAAGCAAGATAAAGGGACTATTAACTGTAGGACTATAGAATGTATGGTTCTTAGCAAAAATAGATAACTAAAAAGATAATATAAAACATGAGGTACATATTGGGAACATCAAATTTATTTATCTATATAAACTTACGTAATACAACACAATTTGTGAGTTCATGCCTGCCAGCTGAACTGTTCCACATACCAGATTCCAACAAGATCTTGATGTCATCAGAAGAGAATGTGCATCGTTTTGGGGCCTCTTTCTCAATGGTTAATGTTTTGCATACTGCCCTGCCCCTCACAAATGTGAAGACTCTCTTGTTTCAGCTGGCTTTATATTGTTGATGTAGCATATCTTCAATTCTTGAACCATGTACCATTGTTTCTCGGTTTGCTTTTCCATGGGTAATAGATCGTCTCCCATCCGGCATCCAGTTTTTCAAGTAGTGCCTGATATCACTCATTCTTTCTATTAGCTGTTGCATCCACATTATCCTCATAGGGGATTGTCAGTTCCACCAAGTAAATAATCTTCATGTAGTAAGAGCTATAGAAAATGTGGCACAAGTTTGAAGGTATATCAGTATAGTAACAAGTTAGCTTCACAAAACTAAGCAAAGTATGAAGAGATAACATTTTCGTAACAAAAATTTATCGTAAATAATCAGGCTAGTAGAAATAAATATCTAATACTGTTTGATTATAAACAGAATATCTACTTAAATATGAGCATCGATCAAAAATAATGTTCAAGCAAATATCTAATATATAACATTTGCATGTCCTTTTGAAATAGAAAATTAAATCTCAAATTAGTGTAATTTGCACAGCATACGTTAATTCACCTATGTTGTCTTCTGTGTGCCACATCTCTTTAGAACATAGGCGATAATGGCTCTTCACAACTTCCTATCCCTTGTGACTCAGCTTAAAAATACAGAACAGCAAATAAATTAATGGGGAATTTGATTTTATGTTCTTTGAAAGCTTCTCAATATTAGGCTTTGAACTTGTTGATGCCAAGAGTTAGATGAGTATCAGTTAATCTTGTTCTTAAATTGTTCTGATTCTGATTCAATATGGAAAATAATTGCTCACACTGAGAAGTGCTTCCAAACAAAGATGCCATCTTTTTTGCATGATTCCCTAACTTGGTATACTTCCGACTTGGAAGAATATATTTTGCATAGAAATCAACCAATGAAATATTTTAGAATGATATTTAGGCCTCAACAAGTCATCACACTGCATATCAATCAAATTTGTAAACATTCTGATACTATCTCAACCTCCACATGACCATAATTATTTAGTATATAAAGCACTGTTACGAGGATGCATTTATGTATAAAAATAATGTCTAAAAAGTTATAGTAAGGGATTCTATTGAGTCCTACTTGTTATTACAAAAAAGTTTTAATTCATGAAGTAGTCGGAAAAATAGAGAAATTAGGAATAGAACGTTTTGGAAGATGCCAGAATGTTCCAGTAAAATCGACATTATCAACTCCGGCCCGATTCGTGGATCTGTGCATCCAGTCGAAAGAATCTCTAAGAAAAGTTGCTGACCAACTAAAACCTGAAAGAGAACCTCATGGAACTAAAAGAGTAAATAGATATTTTTGACTCTTTCATTGATCAAACTAACAATTATTCTTTATATTACACATTTGAGGATTTCCTAAAAGTATATCACTTAAATTTCTTCGCTATCTTAACTGAGTAAAGATATTTGACACCTTCCTTCCCCTTCGTAACATTTACCCGTCACTCTGCCAGGAGTAAATTCTGTTTCCTGTTTTGAATGCAAAATATTGTAAATTTTGTATATATGTCATTTTGTGTTTATCGTAAATTAAATATTTATGTGATTTTTAACTCTGAGTTTTGGTCAATCATTTTTTTTCTTTTGTTACACTTAACACGTAACAGAACCTAGACAGAAGCCTGAGTGTGTTCTTGTTGTGCATCATTCCGGTGTTGTGCGTCATTGAAGAGATTGTTTCTGAGTGAATTACTCGCGAGAATTATCCCAAGACCATTATTGTGTATTATTCGAAGGATTCGTTTAGTACGTTAACTTTACGCGAAAATATCGAAATATTATAACAAGTGGTGGCACCAACAATTTAGACTGATTTGCATGCAGACGAAAGTCAGCAAAACATGATGCGAATGCATTCCTCGAATCCTCGACGATATTCCCAAATATTTCTGAAACCTGTGGTTTCTTTCCTTGAGATGATTGAAAATGCGCATATTTTTTTTTATTTTCAAAGTTGATGTTCCCACAACTGTAGCTTTTGCAAATGCAATAATATGGCCATGCGTTTCATTTTCAAGCTGTGTTTTTACCTTAAAGCTTGAAATTTAAGTTATTTAAATGAGTCACAATATCAACAATAATTACCAAAATTAGGATCTTGAAAATGTTAGATTTGCTTTCGAAAAATATTGCCACTTCTTTGTGTAAGGCATGTACTCTTTTTAGCATTCAACCTCGTTTAAGCCAGATTACATTGCAGAAAAAAAACAAAAAAAAAAAACAAGATCACTATATTCTGCCTCAGTATCTAGCAAAACTTTAAATTGACGGCCTTCATAACAATATCCGTAACATTTTTAAATTTCAAAGACTTAGCACACTATGTCTCTTGATGGATAATGCAATGAATTTTAACAAGTTTATGTATGATTCCAAGGTTTTCCATTTATAGGTAGAATCACTGACTGACATCAAATTGGAGTAGATAGACTAAACTATCGCCCATTCACACTCCACCCACATCTATTGAACAGGTGAAGAGGCTCATCCCTCGTTTCCTGTTTAGGATGCGGTTTCCGGCTTTCTCTTTTCCAATCTTTTCACTCCTATGTATCCTCCCTGCACATCAGTGGCGTTACCGCCTTGCTCGGGGTGATATGATTAAAAAAAATGTTCTTGCAGTAGTGCAACAAAGCCGTTTTTTTCTTACCATTGCTGAGGCACCATCAATTGTGATGCCAACTTTGATTAAACAAAATCAAACTTCATTTCTGATATCATTTTCAACAAAGCTTCCAAGATGTCTGCTCCATTTACGTTTTCCTTCATAGGAATTAACTGAATAAATTCTTCAAAGATCAGTAAAATTGGAGTGACACCCCCCCCCCCCACAAAGACAGCAAGTTGTGCAATGTCACTTGAGTAAGTATTCTCATTGACTGCAATTGAAAAACATTGGAATTCACTACAGGTGTTGATTAATCGATTTTTACCATCTGCTGACATTTTTTTTCAACCCGGCGTATGATCGTCCTTGGAGACAGGCTGATAGTTTCGAATAAAGACTTTTTTTTTCTGAACAAACAATATCCAACACTGTTAGTAAGCATTTTTTTTTTTAAATCTCCACCTGTAAAAGGTTTCATCTTTTCAGTAATGTGTTTTGAGACTTCACACCTGGCAATTGTATTTGCGACATTTTTTGTCTTTTATCTGTTTTTAAAAATGACGTTGGTTTTTCCAAACTAGACTTCAACTTCGTCCTTGCTTCTCCAGTAAATTTCCTAAAATTTTCACAATGGTGCGTTTCATAATGTCGCTTAATATTTGCCACCTGCAATGCTTTCTAGCCAAACCGGGTTTCCACTTTACTCGATGAAGAAGTAAATCTAATGTCCAAGTACCTTGGTAAATTCGACATTCAGTATTTACCTTTCTTTGTTTTGCATTCAACGTCATTAAAATTATTAACATTATTTTTGATCGATACCCGTATTTAAGTAGATATTCTGTTTATAATCAAACAGTATTGGAATATCATATTTAATTTTGATTTCTTAAAATTTTCTTAAAAGTGGCCATTTTCTTAATTTTAAGAAATTTGTAAACAAACAAAAATTTATCGATTTGAAAAATACTTCAAAAGATTTCTGACACTTTATTTTAGTAAAATTAGAAAACTGAAAGTTAAATTAATTTTATTTTCAATAAATATTACTTATAGAATAAAAAAGTAATATACAACCAATTATTAACGATTGGTCGTGTTATCTGATTAAACTTTTCTCGGACTATTGAATGACGAAGCGATGACAGCTGCTACCCATGACCAAAAATGCGATTTTCATAAATCTAAGGAAGGGACAAAACTCTTAAATTACTTTTCATAATAATGACAATCTTAATACGTTCCTTATTTTCATGTATGGTTGATTAAGTAAATGAAAATTATTTAAAAAATAGATGGCACCACTACGTTTAATAATCTTTGCGATTTTGGACTCGTGAATATCGTTTCCACTTAATTATTATATAACCTCCAGGGAACACCGCAAGACAGACTTTTACACGATTTTAAACTATTATAATTAAAATGTAAAAAAATTGAAATTATCTTTATTTCCTTCGTGTCTCAAATGTAAAGAGAGAATTTCACTCCGACAGCTTTTCCCCCAAGAGACCTGCCATTTTGTGAGACAGACTTCAGTTTGGTTACTTCTATGAACATTTAAATCTTAAATATTTAAACCTCACACCTTGTTGTCTGAAACCATTTGCCTTGAATGGCTCTCGAACCTTGCATTGGGTGAAATTTAGTATAACAAGCACTTTTCTACGTAACCAGAAAACTCCATTACATAGATATAACCGAAATGCTCATCTCTATGTAGTGAACTCTTCTGGTTACGTACAAATGCCAAACATGTTTATATGATGAATATTGCATTGAAAGAATTGAAATTGTGATTAGCTCTGTAGATAAATACGAGATACTATCAAAAAGTATCGGGACTGTGGCTATGGCAACAGAACTAAAGTATGCAGAGTGAAGCCGCTTTGCGTAGATTGACCATAAACACTGATGCTCATGCACATTAAATTATAACGTTCTCGCTCACTTGTTTATAGCAGTGCTTGGAAGGAAAGTGTGTAGAGTGTGGTCGTTTTATCACACTTCAGAAATTTCATCAGTGACAAAGGCATTTTGGCCAAGTAAAACATTATCCAGGTTCCACAACCACCGTATTCCCAAGATTTAAAGACGTCGAGGAACTCCGAGAGAATGTGACGAGGAAGCTGCCCGCTATCTTTCAAGAAGAGTTCCAGGGATGCTTTCATAAATGGAAATGATGCTAGATAAAGTGTGTAGTTTTCGAAGGGGACTACTTCAAAGGGGATTAAATATCGAATTAATATGTGTTGTAGTTTTCCGTTTTTAACACTAGTCCCGATACTTTTTGACCAACATCGTCTATTCTTTTTATTTATTACTAGCATCATAGCCCGGCATTGTCCGTGCAACTTAGAACATTTTTTAATTAGATGATTAATGCAGCGTGTTACGATTTCCGAGCGCTTGTAGTCGCCGCCTCAGCATTGGTACTGGATGCAGCAATTGCCCTGACTGCCGCAACTTTGGCGATCATACGCCGTAACCGAGCTCTTTTTTTTCTAGGAGGCATGTGAAAAAATCTTGTGATGCAATAATGTTTATAATATTAAATAGATAAATTCCTTGAAAAAAGTTATATAAAAAAGTAATGATATAAAAATAAAAAAATTATTGTATAAAAAATTGTTGTTTAAAAATTGTTAAAAAATTCCATTAAAATATCTATTTTCTTTTTTTTGTTTTGCGTAAACGTGATTTGATGTTTAGTGTGACATTGTAAACAACATTGCGTTTGTTTTTGTTTCAAAATTACGGGGGAAAATATTTACATTTTTTATTGACTAAATGAATTTAACATAAAAATAAAAATTATTTATTTTGTTTTACTGAAATTAAAAATATAAAAACTATTATGCTCTCAGTTCAGAAATTTTCGAAGAATATTTAAAAATGTAGACATTTAATTTTAGAGAAAAAGTTACATTAATGTCACGATTTACAGACAGTTGATTTCCTGCATGAAATATTTAGCGAAAAAAAAGCTTAATTTAAAAAAAAAAATTTTTTTTTCTGAAATATGAAATATCAAATCTGAAAAAAAAAACAACAAAAAAACCCCCTAAAATAATTAAACTAACCAGTGGCACTTTTTTTTTTACATATTTTGTTTTTGTTTGAAAAAACAATTTTTAAAAAAAATATTTCTTTTGTTTCAAAATTACGGGAAAAAGTAGTCACATTTTTTTGTTGACCAAATGAATTTTTAAAACGTCGGAATAAAAATTAAATATAAAGGCTCATTTTTTTTTTAGTCGCGTTTGACCGTGTGATTTGATTTCTGTGACGTAATTTAGCAACCATCTTAGATCTTAAATGTTTTACGGAGGAAATGTAAACAATCGGCTCCATTGGCCAAAAAGTGCGAAAGGGAAAATTGCTGAACTCAAAAAGTATGTGTCGACCTGGCTTCCCTGTAGATATGTGTCCCTAGAAAGTTTGAATGGCATAGCTTAAAAATGTAGGCGTGCATAGGGAACAGTCACACACAGATTCGCAGATTGTCTTAAATATATATATATATATATATATATATATATATATATATATAATTGTTTTCATTTATAGCATGTGTACAAGAGAGAGACTAAATTGTTATTTTTCAATTTTAGCCCTAGCCTAATTTTTATGAATATTGACAAGGAGCAAGAAACAATAATGTTTTGATAAGATTTTGATATTTAATAAGTACAACGCAATTACAAAAGTAGGCGCCGTTTTTTGACACGTGTCAACTTGTATAAATATATATAACAAACATTTAATCTGAAAGAAAGAATAAAAAATGCTGTATTCTAATTAAATGTAGAAAAAAGAGAATTTGAAAACAATATTGGATGATGTTCTTGTGTTATTTTGTTTGTCTGTGATTTGCATAACTTGATTTATCACAATTTTTGTGTTTCCCAAAAAGTAAAAGCGAAGAAAGAACTTCAAGACTTCATGTAAATATTACAGATAAAAATCTTTTCCCCAAATTATTCAAAACGTATCGATAATTAATTACATTATTTAAATTCGTGCCATCTTTTCCTCTTCATTACGACCGGCGTGTCCTCCGGCCTTCTTCAGGTGTTTGTCGAGCTGGGTAACCTTCAGATATTTTTTTTTAAATGAACTCTTTATTTAATCTGTCAGTGTAGGTTGTTCTCGCTCCTCTGACCATTTCTAAGGGGAGATAAATCATCTAGTTCCTCTGATCATATCTAGGGGAAATAAATTGTCTAGTTCTTATTCAGTTCTGTTCACAATGAATCTGCGTTTATCCTGTCTTGTCCAGGCATTGAACTCATAATTTCGATATCACTAAATTTACCAACTAACATTTTAATCAGAACGAGGAGTATGACTGCTGAGTTCGAATTCCAGTCGGGGTACTTGCATTTACGTACTCATAAGTACCCGTGGGAAAAGTAGAAATTTATCTCTTTTCTCCCTCCCTTCCCCAGATATGAGATATACAGTAGGACTTGCATCTAGACAAAACATTGCTACTTCAAAGAAATTCTTAATGCAATTTTCACTAGCAAAACAAAGACTTATTCTTACAATAAAAAAATGTTTCGGCTTTAAATAATTCACACTCATTTGAGGACGCTTAAAATTTTCTTACTGTGTAAATATAGCAAAAACTAATTACTTCGCCGTTTCGATCGTTCTGCTCTCTGGCCTTCTTCAATTACTTGTCAATCCAGTTAATCTTCAGGATATTTTAAACCGAATCCTTCATTTAATCTATGGGTAGATTGTTCTCATTCCACCGGCCATGTCTAAGGATATCTCGTCTCTTTTCTTCTTTTTTTTAGTATTGTCTTGTTATTTCTTGTTCTTTTTCTACAGAATCTGAGTTTGTACTACCAGGTCCATGGATTGAACTCACAATTACAATGTCACCAAATTCACAAACCAACGCTTTAACCCATTAGGCTATTGTTCTGTGAATTTGGTGGCAATCCCTGGACCTGGTAGTACAAACTCAGATTCAGAAGAAACAGAACAAGAAATAACAGGATAATGCTAAAAAAAGAAAACAAAACGAGATATCCCTAGACATGACCAGTGGAACGAGAACTGATCTCGTAAATTACATAAAGTGTTTAGTTCGAAATTCTCAAATGTCCTTATCGTTGTTGTTATTATCACAACGTCTCGGATATTGTGCCCTCCAGCCTTTTCCAAGTTTCTCATGATCCAGGTGATCGTTAAAGACTTTCTAAGTGAACCCTTTATCTAATCTACAGGATAGGTTGTTCGCGTTCCACTCTCCAAGTTTCGGGGTATTTTGTCTTTGTTCTATTTTTAGTACATTCTTGTTATTAACTCGAGATAACAGAACGAGAACATTGTCATAATAACAACAAAGATAAGGACATTATTCAGAAGGTAAATAGTGTAAATTAAAGATAAGTTTTTATCCCAGAAATTCAGATAGAATGTATTGATAATTGATCCCAATCAGTCACTAGTTGATAAATTTGTTGATTATACAAAGATGTCCGGCCTGTTTGTGGATTATTCATTATGTCGACTGTTTGACCATTAATTCTTTTTTCCAATCAGTTCACGAAATCTGTATCAAGCAAGCATCGTCCTTCTCATCATATTTCTTCTGTTTGGGATTACGCGTTTCTTTAATTTTAAATGAATTTGTCTTGTATTTCCATATTTCTGGTAATTAATCTTCCTTTTACGGTGATTGCCGGGTAATTCTTTCAATATTGGCAATCATTTAGTGTCTCAAGGTCGATGAATAATACAACCTGTACTGTGTCAAGTCCCCTCTTCTGTGTGCATTCAATGACGACGAAGGACAATTAAAAAAACAAATTCATAGTGTTTGCGTAAAAAAAAAGAAAAAAGCAAAGAGAAAAGTCCTCATTTGCAATCTTTGAAATCCACTTCTAAGATCTGATCCAATTTCGACTGCGATTTTAGACTCTGGAAAAAAAAAAAATAGCAAATTAAGAAACAAGTAAGAAAATAATAAATAAAAATCGCAAATGTCGACCGGCTTTAAATTGGAAAATTTATTAGAGTATATAACTGCTATCAAATATGGCAGTGGATAGTGGGCAATTTTCTTAAGAGGAAGAGAATATTTGATTCAACAGTGATGTTGTTCTACAGAAAGATGCTGAGAACGTTATAGACGGAGCTTATGTGCAGTCAGAAAGAATAGTAACAAAAGGACACTTGTAATAGGAAAGAGTTGACATTTCTAGGGCGCAAAAAGAAGAAAGAAGGGTTAGAAAATATGACATTCACAGGACATATTGAAGCAAGAGAGACTTACAAACTGTGAGTAACTTCCGGAAGGCGGAGTGATAAAAAAACAAACAAAAAAGAAAACTTATGTAGGAAGAAAGTGTCGACACCGACGGTTGTGGTCGAACACTGATCTCCAGTCAACAAACGTAACCGTTGAATGAATTGTGCTACTGGGATCACATGGTCATAAATAATTAGTATATAAAGCACTCAGAGAGAAGTTTAAGTGGTTTCTGCCTTACGCAGAATTTTCATTGTCGGATTCTCTGTCTTCGGGCGGAGAGGAACCCAGATGAGGCTCCACCGAAGGGCAGATTATCGTCAGAAGAAAAATAGACAATAAATTTTTGCCCGAGCTTAAGGGTTCGGATTTTAAAATTTAAATGACCTTGTGTCACACCCGCCCTGGGCATATTCCCTAGTGGGGAGGTAGTAGATATCATTCTGCGTTGTGCAGAATTTTCATTGTCGGAATCTCTGACTTTCGGCTGAGAGGAACCCAGACGAGGCTTCGCCTAAGGCCTGATTCTCGTCTGGGGAAAATAGACAACAAATTTTTACCCGTGCTTAAGGACTAAGCTTGTGTCACATCTGCCTTGGGCATATGACCGATTCGGGAAGTAATAGATATCGTTCTATGTTGTACATCAACTCGAACTCTAAACTCATCAGACTCTCTGCCGCCAGTCCGAGAGGAACTTAGACGAGGCTCGGCTGAAAGCCTGAATCTCGTCTGGGAAAAATTAGACTAGGTACTCGACCCTGTCATATATGGTAGTGTCGGGTATCTAAACCCTAGGCAAAAAATTCCAATAGACCCTTTATACGGAAAATTTTTGCCTGGGCTTTAAAGACTCGGATTACCCATTATAAAAGGGCCCTGTGCCACATTCTGCCTCAGTGGAGAGGCAGATAAATATCGTTCGGCGTTGTGCTTCATTCCGGTGTTGTGCGTCATTGAAGAGATTGTTTCTGAGCATTATTGTGCATTAATCGAGTGATTCGTTTTACGTTGACTTTTCGCGAAGATACCGAAATATTTGTTGCAAAAAGAAAAAAATTATCTGTTGGTAAAAAGCGACCACAGGAAAGTATTCCAAACAGGCAAGCCAAATTCACACGTCTAGTCTTAATCTCCGAAACGCTATTCTCACTCGAACGACGGCTCGAATAACAATGAGCACCCCTCAAATGAGCATACCGCGTTTTATGCACTCGACCTCAGCCAATGAGCGCTCAGTGCAGTAAATATAAACGGCTACAAGCGACACCAATTCTGTTTACCGCGAAATGATGTCCGATTCTCCATCTGACCAACGCTCGCCAATTCGTCGTCGTCACACTCCTTTACAAAGCAAACACCCGACTCTGGCCCGTCTGAGCCGCCGAGGCAAGTCACTGCTACAATATTATAACTAGCTAATAGTGAGTTACAAAAATTCCATTCAGAATAACGTTACAAAAATTAACGTTATTAAAAAAAAACAGACAAAAAAAAAAAAAAAAAAAAAAAGAAGATTGCTGACAACTACAAAAGATAGGGAGTTATCAAGCGCCATGATTGTTCATGTTTTGAAAGTCACAGGATACAAGATCCGATATTCTGTATTTTTACTTGGACACAAGCGGACTGTGCTCAGATATCTCAGTGCAGGCAATCTGTGTCCGGAAATTGTTTACCAGAAATTCGGTAGGGTATACCCACAATAAAAGGTTACATGCTTTTAACCCACCTTCTTCTCCAAATCCCTTAAAAAATATATCAGAATGTAGACGAAGCAGCATTGATCAACAAAACTCTCTCTTGAACGAAATACACGTTTCCACACGAGGTTAAACTTTGTTATCGACACATAACCGGTGCAAATAATCTGTCGTATGTGGCTCGCCTCAGATGATGCCGGAACTGATTTTTACACTCTGTATCCTACAGAGAAACCAAATACAGGAATAGCCTCTTAGCTGGGTGTGGCGATACTCGCTTCACTCGGGGTCAGTGGCCGATTTCGTAATTGTAAACACATACAGTATATAAAATAGATTAATATTTGTTATAAATTTAGTTTCCTGCTTTTCCAACGGCCTGATAGTTGTATAACTGCCCATAAACTCCGCGACGACATGAAACTGCGGAACGAAATGAAATACAAGTATATATATATATATATATATATATATATATATATATATATATATAAGTAAAAAATACCTAGTGTGCCAGACAGACCTATCCAGGTTTCACCTAAACGGATCGTCAGGGAAAGCTGGCTCCTGACGAACCGTTTAGGTGAAACCTAGGTCGGTCTGTCTGGCTCACTAGGTATTCTTTACTTATTCCGCTCTACCTCAGTATTGAGCGCTTTTTGTTAGCTGATTACTCGTGTCGGGGTTTTTCCTTTCGGCTACGTGCTGACTCGGTCCGAACTCTTTTGACTGATGTTCAAGTACTTATCTCTTTCTTTTTTTAAAAACCATTTTTCCCTTCTTTGTAGATTCGTGGAATGTTTTTCGACACGAGAATAGTTGTAATCTCTTTTATATATTACGCTCTCACTCTCTGATTGAGCACTCTGTAAGAATGGTAGAGTTTGAAAAAACAGTAGCTACTCTAGCATCTACGCATCGCTCATTCAGTAATGAATTAGAGCACTCTGGCCACTGGCGTATGATACATACGCTAAAACTCGGCATCTTTCTACCGAGCGCCCGTAGCTCAGAGGTAGAATCGCCGACTGACGTCAATTCAATCGGGTTTCAATCCTGGGTTAAAAGCAATCGGATATCTAACCGTACTGACGAGCTGTGATACAGCGAAACAGATATGTCTGCGGATGACTATATATATATATATATATACTAGACAAATAGCAGCTGGTTGGACCAGCATACGGTAGTTTGAAAAAGTACCCAATGCACGCACAATTTTTATTAAACAATTTTTATTAAACTTAACCGATAAGGTCTGTCTATTTAATTGTTTACTGTATTTTTACAATTTCTGAGTTAGGTTTATATTGGGGTCAAAATTGTGGATAAACAGTTTGAAGTTCACGCTTGTTCTGTTGCTTTTGTTCAAGTTCTTTTGACTGCTTCCGTCATTATCAAGAACAATATTGTTTGGTGTGCAGAGAAATATTCTGTTGGCTACATCCAGCAATTTTATAGAAAGCTGTATTTTTTTAATCAATTCAAAGTAACGTCATGTATAAAAGTTCAAGAGAGAAATACCTCAATTTTTTGCCTATTAAATTTTTTATACACACTTCAAGATACTGTCTCTTGTGGTTGAAGATATTTGAATTATTTATGTATTTATTTGTGTATTTGAGTAGCAACCTATTAATATGTTTCGTTGAACAAAACGTCTTCTTCATGTGACGTTTTCCTATCAGGACGTAGGCTCTCATAGACTTCCACTTGACTCTGTCTCTTGTTGCTCTCAATATTTTTTTCCCTTGGCATCTCTCTAAAACCCTGCTTTGCCATCCATTTGCTCAGACCTATCAAGTACATCTTTCTCCTTCCCTTTATCCGACCTGTGAGTATCAAATTCTCCAAGCTCTCCTTCCTCATTACGTGTCTCAGGAACCCCATTTGTATTTTCCGGATATTTAATATGAGTTTTTTTCTCGTTTGCATCCTTTCCAACACCTCATCGTTGCACACGTGCTCTGTCCATGGTATCCTCAGCATCCTTCTGTAAAACCACATTTCTGCTGCCTGAAGCCTCTCCTTCATCCTTGATAAGATCGTCCAGTATTCATTTCTATACTGAAGGACAGATATCACATAGCAATCCAGCACTCTTTTCTTTGTTTCTAATGATATTTTCCTGTCTTACAGTACTCCATGTTACACTTTCCATCCACTGCCAAAACAATTTCCAGGTATTTGAATTTGTTTACTTGTTTTATTTTAGTTTCTCGAAATTTTAGTTGGCACATTGGGCCCCTCTTTTTGCTGATGACCATATATTCAGTTTTCTTGAAGTTTATGCTCAGTCCTTTCTACTCACTTTCTTTTGCTAACTTTTGTAGAAGGTCCTTCATTTTCCTTTCCGTGTCTGCTATCAGTACCGTGTCACTCGCGTATCTTACATTGTTGAGATTGTGGCCGCCAATGACGAATCCCGGCAAGGCTTTTATTTTTCTTATAATTGCTTTGCTGTACAGGCTGAAAAGATCCGGTGAGAAAACACATCTTTGTCTTACGCCCCTTCCTATTTTTGCATACCTACTGAGTTCAATTCCTATCAACACACAAGCGGTTTGCTACCAATATTGATTCTTGATTATCCTAACGTCTTTTCTGAAAATGTCGAGGTTGTCACTATCAGGTTATTGTGTCGTACTTTGCCAAATTCCTTCGCGTAGTCTGTAAAGTACAGATAAAGGTCCTTCTGCATGTGTATTGCTCGTTCAGATAGCATTCTGAGCATCCCTCGTTTCGGTATCTTTAACGAAGCCACATTGTTCTTGTCCTTGAGTTTTGTTATGTGGCTCATTGAACTGATTGTTTGATGGATCTCACATTCACTTGCAGCTGGCTTCTTAGGTGGTGTTATGAAGATTGATCTGCTTAGGTCCTCCGGTATATTGCCGCTGTTGTAGATTTCGTTTATTACTTCTGTTGGTCTGTCGACGCCAACGCCTTCTAGAGACATCAACATCTCTATTACAATCCCGTCGGGTCCCGCTGTTTTGTTTCTCTTCAATTTTGGTCACTGCCGATTCTACTTCGGATTTTAATATTTCTGGTCTATCTTTAATTTTGTGCATTGTTGGTGGCTCTCGCTTATTGTGGAAGAGATTTCTGATATACCCGTCCCATTTCTGAAATATTTTTCTAATATTAGCGTGCCATTCTTTGCTTTTATACATCCTGTTGCTGAGCATGTCCTTTATCCTGTTAGTTGCTCTATATTTTGTTTATGCACGTCTCCATTATTTGCTTATTTTTTACGTTATGTTATTTTTAATACGTACATAGGACTTATTTTCTGAAATTAATGAATGTAAAAATTGTTCAAAATCCAAAGATATTCTGATCTACTTTTTCAATCTCCCCTAAGTTTTTTTTTATCTTCTGGGCTGGCACAAGATCTTGGTCAGGAGATCTCGACGAACGATATGGACTTCGGTAGCAGTAGTATGAGGACTCTCCGTGTGTCTCCTAATCTTTCGTCTCTGTTCTAAAATCTTTAGCTTATATGGATCCCTGCATCTGGCAGGGGTGGGGATTGGCCAGGATTTAGCTTGGGTTAGATTCTAACCTTTTGTATCAATTTAAATAAGACTGTATCAAATAAGCAAATGATTAATTATTAAAAGTAATTTTGCTATGCATAATCAACGGAATAAACTTTCTGATGAGCTTTCCTCTTTGGTGACTTTTCATGAATTTAAACTTAGTACTTGATTAGAAATTAGGTCTCATCATTTTACTGTTAAAATTTTAAAATATAACTGTAAGTTCTATTCTTAGGTTTCTTCTTTTGCACTTTTCGCCTGAGGAGAATCTCTTCCAGCTTCCCGATTTCCTCTCAACTATGATCTTCAAAAACTTTAAGGCTACATCAGTCGCCATTATCTTCTTGAATCTGTTCTTTTTATTTCTTTTCTCCTCATTAACGTTTTATCAGTATCCTTCACTCTCATTAACCACCTTCCGTCTTAGTGGCTTTATAACCTTGCTTGAGGTGAAAAGTTAAAAAAAGACAAATCAAGGAAAGAAAGGTCAAAAGCAGTGTTCGTAATCTTTTTTTATCTGTGTTGGGACTCCAAATATTGGCGCCAGTGGGAAATGTCCGACTACTTTTCAAGGCAGACAGATTTTCCCTATTAATATAAATTATTTATATTCAGACTAATATCCTTATCTTCATTGTTGTTACTGTACTATCCGGCCTTCATCAGGTATTTGTCAATTCAGATATATTTCAGGGAACTTAAGATCGGATGGTACAATGGTCACAATGTTGTGATAAGGACATTAGTCTGAATGTAAATGTAAATCATATAAATAATGACATTTCTCCATTCCATAAATTCAGATCAAAAACGTTACTGCATTGTTGTTAAACTGGCGCTGTATAATCATTCTATCCTCATATTTACCTTTGCAACCAACAAGTTAGCCTTACCTTCAGTTTTAGACCAATAAGCTTATATTTACGCTTGTCTTTTGGTTGTAAAACATCTCCAAAATAGTCTTGAATGGTGACATCAATTTTGATCTTTTTCAGTTTTGGACAGAGTCCTGCAACAGAAACAATATCCACAACTGATTTACATCGAAAAAAAACCTTTTTTTTTTATTGATACTAGCGACATTTCTTTAATGCCATTTGTATACAGTTTTTCAAAACCATAACCCTCTTCATCTTTAAGTGCTTTTATCAAATTAACCAGTGTGGTTTCCGACCTTCCTCAAGTATACATATATAATCTACGACAACATATCCAGCTGGACGGAATCAGTGTTTCTTTTATAAGTTCCAAGATTACCACAGGTGATATATACCCGAGGAAGACCGGAGATTGTATCGGTTGAAAGGCAATGAAGACACGAAAGCTGAGAATGCTAGTAAGAAAGAAAATGAAAGAGGAATCATCACGAGTTTTGTAACACATTAGGAACGCTGGGGAGGCACATGTACTACAAAAGTAGAAACGGTGAATATGATTAAGGATGGGGTACCCAAATCTTTAATGGAATTATTGATACCTCAACGATCCATGCGTATATTTTTTTTTTTTTTCGAAATCCTCTGCCTTTTTTCTTCATTCTCAATATTTATTTTAACTTTTGTCATTCCTTTTTCAATTTCTGTTTCTCTTCCGATACAAGATGCGTTTGTTTAAATAAAATGAATGAGACAAAATTAATAAATAATAAAAGTGATGATAAACACATGAAAAATAAATTGAAGCATTGTTTTTATTAAATTGGTTGAAACAGGAAAGATATACAGGGTGTTCCAATAACTTGGAATATGAATTAAGTTTAAGCGTCTAATAATTTAAAAAAAAAAATTATTTCAGATTTAACAACTTAAGTCTTTGGCAATTTCAACCATGGAAAGATTAACAATCGAACAAAATGTAAAAGTTATCGAAGCCTATTACGAAAATGGACGTTCAAACAAGAGAATTCCCAGGTTACATCATCTGTCAAAGCAGTGATGTCGATTGGCCACCACGATCGTGCGGCTTGACGCCTTTAGATTTCTTTCTTTAGGGACATCTCAAAAGTAAGGTCTATGCCAACAAGCCCACAGCAATTTCACAGGTGAATGATGAGACAATAAGGTATATTGGTGAGATCGAGGAACAACTATGCAGAGGCGTCATCAAAAATTTGATCATGGAGTGGAGGGGTGCCACCGAAAACTTGGCGGATATTTGGGCAATATTATTTTTCACACATATTGCCATGACTCAAATAACATGATACAATAGTGGAATCAATAAAATTTAACCAATAACACTTTTATTTACTGCTTTTCGACCCTATATTTGGTATGTGATCGATCTTGACTTGGCAGCTCAGATCCAGTCACTTTCTCACCGGCGCAGTATGGCCTCCCTGTGTCTCTTCTACAAGTACTTTCACGGCTTCTTCTCTGATGAATTTAGCTCACTGGTGCCCCTTATGTACGAATTTACTCGAACCACAAGATTAGCAACTAGGCTCCACCCTTTTACTGTGAAACCAATAAGATGTAAACGCAAATTCTACTAGATCAGTTTCTTTTCTCGCATTTCCCGCCTGTGGAATTTCCTTCCATTTACTGGTTTCTCCGACAGCTACAATCTCCAAGAATTTAAATATAAAGTCAATAGTCATCTCCTATCTCACTAACTTGCATCCTCTCTCTCATGCTCTCATCTCATTTTTGCAGTATTCTCATCCCTTTCCTACCTGCTTCCTGACACCCCCTTTATTCTGTCATTCCTTCTTATAACTTTCCTCCTATGTAACCCCCTGCACAACAGTGACAGTATAATACCTTATATAATAAAATAAAATAGAAAGGGCATTGGTATTTGGTTTGAAATTAGTGAATTTTAGTCATAAGTCACCAGGCTTTTCTAGGTTCAGTCTGTTCCTTTGCTTAATTAAAATTGCATTTGAGTGTCTAAAACCAGCTTCAGTCATATATGAAGTTCGGAATACAATTCAAAATGTTTTAACTGCTGGTTAATTTATTAGTATTTGATAGTAGTATTTATATTATTTCAACAGTCACTGAAACATTTACTTTTGAGCAATAACTTAACTTCAAGATCCACACGCATCAATGAATTCCTTTTGTAAACGAAATTCAGTGTCTATATTTTCTATTCCCAAATCAGATATTCAACAATCCCTTTTTGACCTTCCAGGCATTTATCAATCACCCTGGATAGTCCCATCAACACCCAGGGGTTGTTATCAACAATTCAAATAAAATAAACAGAAAAGAAGAACTTCATAAATAAATTTCAATAATAAAATATTTTTTTTTATCTATAATTAAAAATGTCCTTTTCTTCATTATTATTTCTCAAAATGATTAATTTTAGCTTTACGCATTTTTAGCATAATAGATGCGAATGTTCAAATAATAATTATAATGATAAAATAAAAAGCTTATTACATTCAGTACAGTTTTTATTCTGGACAAAATGATGATTAAATACTGGAAAACTATAAGCTTTTTCTGGACAGTTCATCCTAGGATCGATCTGCTGTGTATGAATAATGTGCTTACTTGGTACGAAATTATATATTCAATCCTAAATCCGAGGAGACTTCTTTTTATGGACTTTTCATAAAATGTACTTTAGATTTGGTAAATTCTGGCAGTTCTGTAGAAACTGAATATCAACTAACCTTAGGTTTGAATAGAGTGGAGCTTTTTGTCTGACTTTATCCCTTCTTCTTCAAAATCTGGATAAACAGTAAAAATGTAAAAAGCGATTTTACTCACTGGCGAACTCGGGAATAATTTTCGGGTCGACTGCCGTATGGATGAAGTAAAGTTCCTGCAGATTCTGGAAACCACTGGTGCACATATTTTCTACAGAACTTTGAATGAGTTTATTAACAAAATTATACAATTCCAAACACTCAAGGTTTTGACACTTTTCGGCTGGAAATACAAAAAGAAAGAATTAGTCTATTGTGTCAACTCTTTATGGATAACAAAAATGTCGATCTGCGGTTTCCTGTACATCTAGCCGTTCGTGAATGATGCCTCATGATGGCTACTATTAGGGAAAATATCTGTTCGTGATCGCAAAGAATAGGTGACATAAAACAACAGCTGCTAGTTGAAATCTTCGTATAATTTTATATGAAAAGCAGGTGCTAAATCTTAATAGAAGTTAGAAATAAATTCTGCAAAATTTCTATTCATAAAGTAGTGCAAAACACATAAATAAACATCGTCAGTCAATTCTTTTATGTCCATATTTCCCCTTAATTTCAAATATTCATATTCAAATATGTTACTATTTACATTGTCCTTATTTTTATTGTCATATTCATGACGTTTCCAGCGTTGTCCTATCCGACCTTCTTAAGGTGACATATTCGAATTTCTTCTACTGGCAGATTGTTCTATTTCCATGTGTCATGCCTTTTCTGGATATCTCAGTTATTTCCCTTTAGTAACTCAAGTTTTTGTTAATCTCTGCTGTAGCCAGGAATTGAACTAACAACTCTTTGGGTCAAGTCACTGGATTAGTTCAACTAACGTTTTTACCCACTGAACCATGTGGGTAATAAATTCGAACAATGTAAATAGTGTAAATAGTTACAAAACCACATCCCAGAAATATAGAAATATATCAAATATGTTAGAATCTATTTGTATTTATTTAGTTATTTTGTAATCTTCAGTCACAGATCTTTGCTCATTAAAAAGAAGAATTAAGCCCCATGCGCCATGTTCTTTATTTCGTAATTTTACTAAAAAGAAACACCAGATAACTGCTTTTTTGCGTTTGTGTTCAGATTCTAATATCAGCGTCGCCTTCTTGCTATGTGACACACCAAAGGTCTGTTGCAGTCCTCGTCTCAGGCAAACTAACGGGAGTCATCTCTGAACAAAAGATGAATAACACCATCAAAAGAACTACTGCAGTACTGGAACTTATATCTTGAAAACAATAACAGGCATTCCTTAAATAAGGGTTCGCGGGAAATGATGAAATGTTCTGGAGTTATTTTACCAAGGCTCCTGTCTCAAAAACAGGAACAGTCATCCCTTTAAGTATTTGCAGGATGTGATTAAATATCCTCTTGTTATTTAGTTATGATTCCTGTTTAACAAAAGTGAAGGAGCGATTTTTTAAATAAGGGTTCGTAGGAAATGATGAAATATTCTGTAGTTATTTTATCAAGGCTCCTGTCTCAAAAACAGGAGCAGTCATCCCTTTAAGTATTTGCAGGATGTGATTAAATATCCTCTTGTTATTTGGTTATGGTTCCTGTCTAAAAAAATGAAGAAACGGTTTTTTAAAAAAGGGTTCGCAGGAAATGATGAAATATTTTGAAGCTATTTAATCACAAGTGCTATTGAAAGAAAACATCAGCAAACATTCCTTAAATAAGGGCTCACAGGAAATGATGAAAAATATCGGCAGGGTTCCTGTTTAATAACAGGAACAGTTGTGTTGTTCTTTAAATAAGGCAATAAAGTGCATGATATTCTTACCAATTATGAGTAGGCCAACGTCGTCTATACCAGCTCCACCGAGACTAATAAATTTTAAATGAGGGTAGTTCTTTGCGATGAGATACGCAGATTTGTTGTTGAAGCGTTCCTGTTGGGGAGACCTGTAAAAAAAGACTTAGGAATAAGTATAACCCGAAGGCACATTGGTATGGCCAAGGACACATTTCAAAAACTAAACATAGTATTAAGAGATAAGAAGATTTTGTTGGAAACAGAGAAAAGAGTACTGGACTGTTATGTAATATCTGTCCTCCTATATGGCAGCGAATGCTGGACAATATCTTCAAGGATGATAGAGAGACTAGAACCAACAGAAATGTGGTTCTACAGAAGGATGCTGAGAATACTATAGACCGAACATGTGAGCAACGAGTAGGTTATGGAGAAGGATGAAAACAAAAAGAAACTTTATACTTGACATCAAGAAAAGACAGCTGAAGTTTCTGGGACATGTAACGAGAAAGGAGGGCTTGGAGAATCTAATACTGACGGGACGGATAGAAGGAAGTAGAAACATGCCAGACATACTTGATGGGTTTGAGCAAGTAGATAGTGGAGCAAGGTTTGGGATAGATGCCAAGAGAAAAAGTGTTAAGAGTGACAAGGGATGGGAGTAAGTGGAGTAAGTGGATTTTTCTACAAATCTTGATACCTTTAACTTTTTCATTGAACATTAATTTCTACGAATTCTTGTTATTCTTTCCTTTAATAAATTCCTATTTTAACATGAAAATGTATATTTTTATTCTTACATTATTCCATACACTATTCCACACATTCCAACCTGCTACCAACCTTTTGATATCAGCCTAACGAAAATAACCTTCTGATAATTATGATGATGATAATTCTGCATAAAACTTGTAAGCTGTGGGGAGTTCGGTTATGTCTGACACAAGGCCAACTAAACAAATATTAACCATCTCTCCAAAGCTTCATATTCAAATATTTTGTATCGTCAACTTTCAATTCTTCTTTGAAATACATGTTATTTGTTTTATAACTAGTTTAAGTTTCCCCTTTTTAAACTACTTGTGACTAATCAGTGAAATAAAAGAAGTCAGGTCACAGAAAAAAGTTAAGCTAGTTTACTAATTCAAAAATTAATGACCACTCCACCAAATCGGACGCCACAAAACAGCGATTGATTTTATTTTTTAATACCTTGGATTGTCAGGGGACAGACTGAGATATGTGATGTCACGGCAGCCGCTGGCCAACGCCCAAAGAACTTCAGCTGATGGTGGATGGTTGGTACTTCGATAAGTTAGATTCCGGAGTACACGAGCGTAGCAAGACACCAGCCAAAGACACCTGAAATATTCAGAAAAATAAAAACAAGGTGTGTCGTGTTAATTACATATCATTCCTGAGTTTTAATTAATAATGATTGAAAAAAGCAAAGAGACATCTTTTTAGACAAATGAATAAGTGACTATAACGAGCCCAACAGAAATTGGAACTCGGTTCTCCGATTAACAATTCCGAGACAGTATCCATTCAGTCAGTTAAGTGCCATACGTGATACACGCTTGGGCGATCATGTCTCTTTCGAGACATGACTGACTGGGTAGAACATTATCCCGCAGTAGGTTGCCATTGCTTTCTGCGGTAGACTGGTTGCCGACCAAGGCTATAGAATCCAATCTGTCCTGTTATTTAACCCATAACTGGAAGGAAGAGACGGATTAATACCTTTCCCAAGGGTATTTGCGCGTAAGTGAATGCAAGGAATTCGACTGAAATTCGAACTCGGCTCCCCCGATTTCTCGTTCTGAGCCGATATCCACTGCACCACACCACCCAAAAATCCAGGCTTCCAGCATATGATATTTCTAAACGGTTACCCATGTAGGTACTGACCAGGTTCGACGTTGCTTAAAATGAGCATGTTTTTCGGGGTTACTTCATTTTTTTTCTGGTTTACAAATAAGAAAAGTAAGAAACGTGCAGTTTCTTCTGTTTTAGAAATTCGAAAAGTTAAAAAAAAAACAAAAAAAACAAACTCTGAGGATGCTTCCTGTACTTACCTTTCTGTTATGACGGGTTCGCAGTTGACAATTGTTAATTCATGAAGATTCGCTTCGGCTTTTATTAGAATTGATTCAACACCAGGCTCCAAACTGGCACTGAAATATTTAAGGCAAAACTTTGTATCCAATAAACATGATTTGAATTTGCTTGGTGGCTGATACTGTTATGGGTCTGCCACTCTAACCTTAATCGCTGTTTGCGACTAGGCAAGAGCTAAAATATTAATACAGAAAGTGTACATAGGCCACGAAAGGTACGAATCAAGGTCTGGATAGTTAAGATAAATTATTTTCTCTTGTTTTATGTTTAGTTATGCTTTTTTCGTTAGAAACAAACAAAAGAGCGCTGAACTGTTATACGATATCAGTCCTTTTATATGGCTGGATAATCTCCTCACAGACGAAGAGAAGACTTGAAGCAACAGAAATGTGGTTCTCGAGAAGGACACCGAGAATATCTTGGACCGAACATGTGAGCAACGACAAAATTTTAGAGAAAATAGAAACAAAAAGGAAACTTACAATTTTTAAAAAATCGTATCACCCCGAGCAAGGCGGTAACGCCACTGATGTGCAGGGGGCTACATAAGAGTAAAAAGATTAGATAGGAGAGAGTGAAGCGAGAGACGAACCAGTTAGAAAGAAGCAGGAGAAGGATGGGAATACAGGTGTGATGACAGTTGCCAAGGTGGAGAGAAAGGAAAGGATATACAGCGTGGTGTAGAAAAAACTAGAATCAAGTGGTTAAGAGATGAGTATTGATATTGTATTTAAATTCCTGGAGGTTGTCGCCGTCAGGAAAGCAAGAATATGGAAGCGAGTTCCACAGGCGGGAGGTGCGAGAAAAGAAGCTGATGGAGTAGACGTGTCGTCTGCATTTGGTTGATCTCACAGTGAATGGGTGAGACCCAGTTTCCAGTCTGGTTGCACGAGTAAACACCTGTTGCAGAGGCACTTAAGTTCGTTGGAGCAGAAGCCATGAAAGTATTTATAGAAGAGACAGAGGGAAGCTACATCCCGTCGGTGGGGAAGTGGCTGGAGTCGAGCCGCCAAGTCGGTACTTATCACATTACTGATTCTCCTTTGGAGCCAGTCAAGAACACTGAGATAAACAGCAGGGGCGCCTGACCATATATGGCAGCAGTACTCCATGCACAGACGAATGGTTGATTTGTATATAAGAAGGAGCAGGATGGATTCAGGCGGAAAAAACATCCTGGCCCGACACAGTGACCCAACCTTCCTAGCAGTGGATTTAGCTATTGACTCAATGTAAATATAAGGTAAAAACAGTTGACATTTCTAGGATACCTAACGGAGAAAGAGAGGTTGGAAAATTTGATACCCACAGAACAGATTGAAGGTAAGAGAAACAGCGGGAAAAACATATGACTCATAGCCTACAGCAGTGGTGAACAAGTAACTTACATGATTAGAGGGAGATAACTCATGACTCATAACCTACAGCAGTGGTGAACAAGTAACTTACATGATTAGAGGGAGATAACTCATGACTCATAACCTACAGCAGTGGTGAACAAGTAACTTACATGATTAGAGGGAGATAACTCATGACTCATAACCTACAGCAGTGGTGAACAAGTAACTTACATGATTAGAGGGAGATAACTCATGACTCATAGCCTACAGCAGTGGTGAACAAATAACTTACATGATTAGAGGGAGATAACTCATGACTCATAACCTACAGCAGTGGTGAACAAGTAACTTACATGATTAGAGGGAGATAACTCATGACTCATAACCTACAGCAGTGGTGAACAAGTAACTTACATGATTAGAGGGAGATAACTCATGACTCATAGCCTACAGCAGTGGTGAACAAGTAACTTACAGGATTAGAGGGAGATAACTCATGACTCATAACCTACTCAGTGAGTTTAATGGAATGGATAGTGTAGCAGGGTTTAGAGGATATAGTAAAATGACAAAGAGTTACAAAGGACAGGAGATTGTGAAGAGTCATGATCACCAATATCGTGAAGAGACACGGCAAATAGAAAAAAGAGCGATAAGGAGAGGAAAGAGTTTAAGTACGAGGGACGTTGGCGACAAGCAACCATTGTCTTCAGCAACTGTGAGCATTTTTGACCGATTCGTCAGCAAAGAAAGCTAGACAGGGAAAAACAGTTGCTGATAACAGGTGAACGCGTCTAGGTGAAGGTGAAACAGAAAAACGTCGTGATGGGAAATGGCCGAAACATCCGTGGCTAATATATTTATGGTGATGCCTTGAAAGACGCGATTTTGAGATGTGAGGTTTCAAGGTGAGTCGAAAGGTACTTTTTATTTCGTATTTTTCACAGTATTTACATTATTCGGACTATTGTCCCCATCTTACAGACACATGGCTCAGTGGATATAGATGTGGGTTAGTTCCTGTCACTTGGCCCAAAGAATCGTAAGTTCAATACCATGCTACAACAGTGGTGAACAAGTAATTTACAGGGTTAGAGGGAGATAGCTCATGATTTCCAGAAGAGGCTCTAGGAAAGGAATGGAGTTCATATACCCCAGTGATTGTAGTAAAGGGTTCGGTTCGAAATTCCTAGCTCCTAAAGAAGGCCGGAGCGTACAACGACCGAAACCTCGTACAAATGGCAACAAAGATAAGGAAAATAGTCCGAATGATGTAAATACTACCTCATCTCAGAAATATAGACACATCTTATTTTTCAGTTTACTTCAATGATGAAAGAGTGAATCAACCCAGATTGTGGTGGTGTAAAAGCGACAACAATGAAACAGTGAAATACAGTAAGAATAATGACTATAAAAATATTTAGGGACAATGATAACAAGTTAAAAAAATAGTAATAAAATGATAATTGTGAAATTTCTCCATCGAAAAAGCAACCCTAATAAGATTGGTAAAACAGGTAAATGTGGTTCTACAGAAGGATGCTGCGAATCTCACGGATCGAGCATGTGAGCAATGATGAGGTCTTAGAAATGATGGAAACAAAAAGAAAATTAATACTGAGCACCAGGAAGAGACAGCTGAAGTTCCTGGGACACGCAATGAGGAAGGAGGGCCTGGAGAACCTGATACTAACAGGCCAGATAGAGGGAAAAAGAGATAGGGGAAAGCAACGGATGACATATTTGAAGGACCTGATCAGGTGGATGACGGAACGAGGATTGCATGGTGTAACAAGAGAAGGCGTGCTAAGAGCCACCAGGGACAGGGAAACGTGGAAAGCCATGATCGCCTACGTCCTGAAGGGACAGGGCACATAGAAGAAGAAGAAAACTGGTAATAAGTTTATAGTATCTGTCTATATTTCTGAGAGAAAGAATTGTAACTATTTACACTAATTACATTATGCCCCATTGTTCTTGTTCCACGTGCCATGCCTTTTTCAAATATTTCAGTATCTGAAAGGCACGGCACGGCACGTGGAATTTGAACAATCTTC
The DNA here is from genome assembly GCA_037127315.1 of Ascarosepion bandense. Classification (NCBI taxonomy): domain Eukaryota; kingdom Metazoa; phylum Mollusca; class Cephalopoda; order Sepiida; family Sepiidae; genus Ascarosepion; species Ascarosepion bandense. Next base: position 967,806 of record JBBBDQ010000561.1, read on the forward strand.
CCCACTGGAAGAAATGAAGCGTTCGGTTTTAAATTCCAACGCATATCAACTGAAGAAGGTAGTAGCGTACAACGGCCGAAACGTCATTAATATAACAATAAAGATGAGGACAACAGTCCGAACAATGTAAATAGTGTAAAAAGATAATAACATTGAAAATGCTTTAGTCACATAGAATCCATAATAGGATGAAGTAAAACTAGTAATAATAATAAAAATAATAATAGTGAAAAATGTTTCATTTAACACACACACACACACACACACACACACACACACACACACACACACACACACACACACACACAAAATATTTACCGTATATCTTGTTGATAAAATCGTTCACTTTCTCCTCTTCTTTTTGGTCTTCCTTGGACATCTGTCGGAAAAAACGGGAGACATTTAATACGGATATTAAATAAAGTTACACTGTAATTATCAGTATAAAAATACATAAATTTTCAAGCTCCCAGCGATAGAAAAAAAGAAAAGCGTCTACATTTGCTTTTTAGTTGAAAAAAATCCAGTTGAATTGTACGCGCTACTTTTGATGGAAATTTTAAATGAGCGTTTCAAACCTATTTTATATTTCGAATCAAATTCCTCTGTCAAATGTACTATATATATATATATATATATATAGTCATCCGTAGACAGATCTGTTTCGCTGTATCACAGCTCATCAGTACGGTTAAACATCTGATTGCTTTCATCCAGAATTGAAACCCGACCGAATTGGCGTCAGTCGGCGATTCTGCCTCTGAGCTTTGGCCGCTCGGTAGAAGGAGGCAGACTTTTAGCGTATGATGTATCATACGCCAGTAGCCAGAGTGATCTAATTCATTACTGAATGAGTGATGCGTAAATGCTAGAGTAGCTACTGTTTTTTCAAAGGCTACCATTCGTCCAGAGTGCTCAATCAGGGTGTGAGAGTGTAAATAGTCATCCGCAGACAGATCTGTTTCGCTGTATCACAGCTCATCATATATATGAAGGATGCGATGATAAATGTCGTCTAAATTACGCACAAATGAAAATAACAATGCTTGTTTATTATCCCTATCCGAGTCTTAGTCCGGAGACCGAGTCTCTACTGATTCGAATTCTGCCCGAAGACGGAGGGCTAGTCTATTTTTCTCAGCAGAGTCTTTGCTGGGAGACATAGCCTCGACTGTGTCATTATCTGATCGAAGATATAGAGCTTGACAATTGCGAATCCGACAGCGGACTATCAGAACTCAGTATTTACCCGATCCTCCCCACAAAGTCGGGATGTGGTACAAGACTTATTAGGCATTTCAAGCGCGTATGATCGAGCAAAAATTTCCCGTAAAACCCACATATGTGAGACCGGGCTCTCGTCTATTTCCCCAGACGAAACTCTGTCCTTCAACACAGCCTCGGCTAGATTTCTCTCTGCCCGAAAGATAGAGTTTTGGCGGTCTTTCAGAACTCCGAACTGTCTTTATTTAAGGATCTTGCCTATTTCATTTTTGTTACCTGGGGTGTCTTATTTACCCCACAAGAATTATCTATCTATCTATCTATCTATCTATCTATCTATCTATCTATCTATCATAATGTCTTCATAATCTATCTATCTATCTATCTATCTATCTATCTATCTATCTAACACAGTCTATTCATATCTATCTATCTATCTATCTATCTATCTATCTATCTATCTATCTATCATTTGCATTTAGACAACTTCATAAAATCATATCATCCTGGCGTTAATTTAAACTGACGCTTTCGTTTTTAGCATAGATCTAAACAATGATTATCTAAACTTATTTATAAATGGAACTTTGTGTGTGTGTGTATGTGTGTGTGTGTGTGTGTGTGTGTGTGTGTGTGTGTGTGTGTGTGTGTTTCCGTTATCTATAGACTCTGAAACGGCTGAAGCAATTTTCTTGAAAATTTACACAGTTGTACTATAAGCATCTGCGAGTGTTCTTAGCTAGGTTTTGTGGCGAGGTACCCCCGATAAATATCGAAAATCGATAATTAAAAAATCGGGTTATAGAAGGAGTGGTCTGATTTTAATCAAATTTGATACACTCAAAGATATAAGAAACGATATTCAGAAGTTTCAAGGTTGCCGTTCTTACAATAGTGCAGAAAATCGATAATATATATATATATATATATATATATATAAAAGGCAAGATGTTTGTGTGTGTATCTGTTTATCTGTTTGCATGTCTGTATTTTTTCAGCACTTTTATTTTAGTTTTTGTTTCGGATTTGGCTCTAAGTAGGTGTAATTGTAGTTCTTCGTCTCAGCCATGATACCATTTACTCAGAGGACTTATTTAGCCTTCAAAATTCAGTTTACGACGAAAAAAACTTATTTGATATCGATAGCAGGAAATCAAAATTTGACTTACATCCATTCATTTTTCTTTCAGTGTACGGTTTCACTTTAACTGGAAACAGCTATTCCTTCTTAGTCTTTCGTGCCAACGTCCAAAGAGTCTGAGCTCCAGGACCATGGATTAGTTTTAAAGCTTTCATTACACCCGAGCAACGCCGGGCTATACTGCTAGTAAACTATAATTTTGCAATTCACTGAAATATGTTGGGAAGTTTGCATGTTTTTCTTTGAAATCATAAAAAAGACAAATTTTAAATAAAATGAACAAAATAGACGGAGAAACAGAAGTCATAAGGTTTATTCATGTCCTCCTGTCGTCAGTTTAATGTAACGAGTCCCCCGTTTTGCATATATAGACTAATTATAAACTATAGTTTTGAAAAGTGAAAATTTCATTGAAATCTGGAAATGTTGCATCTGGAATCAAGAAACTTCAAGTATAATGGACACAATCACGATATAGGAAAGAAAGAACTTACTTTTACTCGTGCAACCAGACTGACAACTGGGTCCCACCCATTCACAGTCAGGTTAGTCAAATGCAGACGACAATTCTACTCCTGCAGCTTCTTCTCTCGCACTTACCGCCTGTGGAACTCTCTCCCATATTCTTGCTTTCCTGACGGCTACAACCTCCAGAAACTTAAATGCAATGTCAATACTCATCTATTAAACACTAGACTCTAGCTCTCTCCCCACCCCCGTATATCCTTCCCTTTCTCTCCAACTATGTATCTGTCATCGCACCTTATTCTCAGCTTTCTATTGTTCCTTTCTAACTAGTTTGTACTCCTCACTCTTTTCTAATTAATTTTTTTACAGTTATGTAGCCCACAGCTCATCAGTGGCATTTCTGCCTTGTTCGGGGTGAAATGATTAAAAAAATATCCTACAAAGCAGAATCAATGGAAAATATGGCGTCTGTTTAAGCGGACATGAAGAGCATAGGCGTTGATGAAAGAAAACCGGCAAGAAATGCTTTGTTGTATTTTTTTAAATAAATTTTCTTATTTACGTTCAAGTGAACGCATATTTGTAGAAAATCAAGATACAACTGGCACTCGACTTATCTTTGAAGTAGATGGTGAACAACGCTATGTATGTTCGGAATATTATTCAAACCATTTTATTGACGTTTCCTGCGACAGGAAGATGATATCTCCAGTGAGATAATGCGTGCCCACGCAATGGTGAGAACGCGTTGGTCTCATCCAGTCAGACCACATATAACACTCGTCTACCTCTCGTCAACAAGTTCAGGAGGCGTAGAATAATGAATTCGCTATCTGTACGATTGTAGTCATGAGTGAATACAGGCTTTTGTTAACACCCGAGGGGAATATACATAATATTATGCATTATTATTGGGTCTAGATACAGTGTCGATACATGGATCATTTTATAACGTGCACGCCTATTGATCTGTGTATGTAACTATTTTCTGTAATCCAAACTACAGTACCGTGTAAAAGTATTAGAACAAGAACTATTTTATCTTTTATGAGGCATCAAAATAAAGTTTAAAATCACTCTGTCCTCAAACTTTTGCATACTAACGGTAGTAGCGGTTAAGAAACCATTGTTGCATGAAGTAAACATAAGAAAGCTCTTAGAATTTGCAAAACAACACAAGGATTGGACAGTAGATCAGTGGACGAAAGTACTCTGGAAAGACGAGTCAAACTTTGAATATTTTGGCTCTAAAAAGAGACAGTATGTTAGGCGGAGATCAAATGAAAGGTATCTTGCAAAATGCATTGAATCAACAATGAAGCATGGAGGTGGAAATATTCTTGTTTGGGAATACTTTAGTAATCAGGGAGTTGGAGACCTGAAGAAAATTGATAGAAAGATGGATAAAAAATGTATCACTAGATTCTTATCCGCCATGGTGTCCCATCTGTGATACGTTTAATAGGACAAGAATTTATTAATCAACAAGACAACGACGCTAAACATACTTCAAACATTTGTAAGAATTATTTAACTAAAAAGGAAAAGGAAGGAAGGCTTTGGAATTTGAATTGGCCCCCACAAAGCACTGATCTCGATCCTACTGAACATCTATGGGATATTTTGGATAAAAAAATTGATAAATCTAATGTTACTTCACAAGACACACTTTGGGAACAAATAGAAGCTGCTTGGCAGGAGATATCATTAGATACATGGAAGAAGCTTGTGATGTCAATGCCTGACAGAATGAAGTACCGTGATCAAAGCAAAAGGCAATAATACTAAATATTAAATTTATTTTCTAACAAGTATTTTTTCTTGTTAAAGCATTTGTTGATTAAATCAAATAAAATTACTTT